>CAEGAF010026449.1:0-16742 GCA_903067075.1 Micropoecilia bifurca | reverse complement strand
TGGTCCGTCCGGTCCGGCTGGTCCAGCCCGTCCCACGGCTCAGGTTCTCCCGGTCCAGACGGAGCCGGCGCCCCCCCCCCCCCCCGCCCGCCCCGCCGCCCGGGCCCCCGCCCGCCCCCCCGCGCGCCGCCCCCGCCCCCCCCCCGCGCCCCCCGGGCGGGCTAAATGGAAGTCTTTTTATCTCCAGTTTCCCACATCCTGTGAACGACCCACAAACGCGGCCACCCAATTTGAAAGAATGAGCGGAATGCGCCTTTTCTCCTGCGCCGCTTTGATGCGCGGCGGCGCAGTTTGAGGGGGGGGAGGGGGGGGGGGGGGTGGGATTCGGCTGCAGCCACTGAACTATTTTGTTTCAATGCGAAAGCGATTAGGGTAAATGACGGCTGGAGTGGATGAAACCCGCAATGATGAACAGCTTTCGGGCTGTGCGCCTCTTTTGTGTGACAACTCTGCGTCGGTTTGAGTTGTAGCTCCAATCGGAGCAGAAAAATAAACAACTAAACATTACAGAGCAAACTAAGCCTGAAGCCATTATAATTGATCAAGACTTTAAAGTCTGTTTATTTTCAAAGAACTTTATTTCAAATAAAAGTTCTGTTGTATTCATGTACAAAGTTTCAAATTATTATTATTATTATTATTATTATTATTATTATTATTATTATTATTATTATTAATAAACTATTCTAAGAATTTATATTACTTCACATTTATAATTAAGTAAATATCTAGATTTAATAAAGTCACATACAAAATATGAAATAAAGCACTTTAGTGATACTATTTGCAATTTTTCATGTGTTGAAGGAGGCAGAAGTTTTCGGCTTTTGAATTTGCATCTCCCTCGAACATGAATCCCTAATCAGTCATTATTCCAGGCCTTTTTGGCGCGTTTTGATTCCCGCCACGTCTGTCTGGCCCCGCCGGTTACGAGGCTTGTCTCTATTTTCATCCTGTGATTGACGTGCCTGTCTGCGTCCTCATTGGCTCACGGAGGCAAAGGGGCGGTGCTGTGAAAGCCTAAGGCGCGTATCGCTACGCCTTCTACTACCGCCTTATAAACGTCCTGCCCCGGCTTTTTGTTTCCAGAAGCCGGTGTCTGGCCGAGGCGTTGCTGTTTCTACTTTTTGTGATCCGTCTCGTCGTTACTCCTCTGTTTACAAATATCACGGGGAACAACTGCGCTTTCGCTTCGGTTTCCTTTTAAAGAGAACACATCTATACATCGAGTTGTTGTTTTTGCCTTTTACTTTTTTTACTTTCCTTGGACCACAGACGGATTTTGCCTTCTGTCTGGATGAGAGGATCCTTGCCGCATTTTTTTGTTCCTGCAACGTGGACACGCAGCTTCAACACGCAGCGACGGGAAGCTCCTGATATCGGAATAAAACATTAACAAACCGTGTTCGCCGACCTTCGCCGTGCTGGATTTTATTTAAGGAATGCTGCTGTCCAAACTCAATTCTCTGGCTCACATCTCTGCCGTGGATATGCCGGCGAAAATGCAGCTGCAAGTTCAGCAAGGTTAGACGCCCTGTTGGGTTTTTTTTTGTATCCCTCTGCGTTACTCCGCTGTCTATGGAGTGGCGGAGGCTACAGCAATGGCTGGCCGCCGGTTTCTAAAGCTTCGCTTGCTAATTAACAGGGACACGTCGAGCTTTTGTCCCGCTCCGGTGTTCACGGGTTATGTTTCTGTGTTACAGTGAAGGAGAAAGAAGCTTTCGAGAAGCTTTATCAGGTCGGCGCGGTGCTGGGGAGCGGCGGCTTCGGCACCGTCTACTCCGGCACGAGGACTTCCGACGGAGCTCCGGTTAGTCCACTTTTCACCCTTTATATTTACATATTGTCTTTTTAAGATGGCGGTTTTACACATTTTGTTGTTGTAGCTATACGTCTTCTAAAGCCGTCTCCTCTTTGCCATGCTAGGTTGCTGTCAAACATGTAGCCAAGGACAGAGTGACTGAGTGGGCAGAACTGGTGAGAAACTATTCATATTATTCCGTAGCTTTTCCTTCTGTTACATATTTTTTTATTTTTTTTATCTAATTATTATTATTATTTTTATTATCGGTGTTTCTTCAGGCTAACGGCTCGCGCGTGCCGCTGGAAATAGTCCTCCTGAAGAAGGTCGGCACTGGCTTCCGCGGCGTCATCAAGATGTTGGACTGGTTCGAGCGGCCCGACAGCTTCATCATAGTCATGGAGAGACCGGAGACCGTCAAGGATCTGTTCGATTTCATCACCGAGAAAGGCGCCCTGCCCGAGGAGCTGGCGCGGAGCTTCTTCCGCCAGGTGCTGGAGGCCGTGCGGCACTGCCACAGCTGCGGCGTGGTTCACCGGGACATCAAGGACGAGAACATCCTCATCGACCTCCGCACCGGCGAGATGAAGCTCATCGACTTCGGCTCGGGGGCTTTGCTCAAAGACACCGTCTACACTGACTTTGACGGTATGTTGATTTTTTTTTTTAAATGGTTGTTTTTGCCCCCTGGGGAAAGGTTACATAGCATGTAGACTTAAGAGTCATGTAGCAGAAATTCCTGGGTTGTGTCATCTTCCGCCGCTCGCTGCAGGGCTGTAGCCTTGTCGCCCCCTATCGGGGGGAAGCGGTATTCTTACAACTCAAAGTTTGTAAACAAAGTCACATGTCTGCTCCCTCCCTCCCTCACGCGCTCCTGTCTAAACACAAACACAGCAAGTCACGCTGCCTGGCAGCTGAGCTCTGATAAAGTCTTTATATAAAAAAAAAACAAGTTTAGCTGAAACTCCTAAATGCTTTCATTTTCAGTATTATAACATTAAAAAAATTAGCTTAAGGATGTTGTGTATCTTATTTTAATTACATTCTTGTGTTTCTAATTTTAATAGTAATAACCTTGATTGCTTTTTTTTTGTCTAACAGGCACAAGAGTGTACAGTCCACCAGAGTGGATTAAGTATCACCGCTATCACGGGCGCTCAGCCACCGTTTGGTCCCTGGGCGTCCTGCTGTACGACATGGTGTGTGGAGACATCCCGTTTGAACACGACGAGGAAATCACCAAGGCGCAGGTTCTGTTCCGGAGGAAAGTCTCCTCAGGTGAGCGCGCGTGCCTCATGAACGCTCACACGAGTTGGTGCCGACGGTCATCTAAACAGCTCTCCCCTCCTCTCCTCTTCCTCCAGAGTGCCAGCAGCTAATCAAGTGGTGCTTATGCCCGAGGCCTGCTGACCGGCCGTCCCTTGAGGACATCATCAATCACTCGTGGATGCAGAACACGTCGGCGTCGGTGGTGCCCTCCACGGTGCAGACGGAGAAGTCACCTGCCGAGATCAGGCTGCACAGCATTGCCCACGAGCCCGCCGCCTTCATGGCCACCGCCGCGGCCCGGTGATGGGGCTCGCCCGGTGCCGGCCGAGCCAAGCTGAACTGAACTGACACGTAAAGGCTTCGCACGACAGAGCGAGTGCCGAGGCACTCGAGGCCTTCGCCGAGCCTCAGCGCAGGCGTCCAGGAGGCCGAGCTGAGCGGCGCGCGGCGCGGACAGCCCGAGTTACGCTAGCGCTCAAAGGACTCCGCTGGGTTTCCTCCATGAAACCAAGATCAGAAGCGTTGGCGGCGAGTTCCGAAGAGAAAAAAACAAAGTGCCTTATGTGAGATTGTTTTAGGCAACGAGAGCCTGAAAATACTTGAATTTCTAAACACAAACAGAAAAAAGAAACCTTTTTGTTTACTTCCTCTTTACAAGGCTTGTTTTGGTTTCCCCTCTCATAGGCCTAGATCAGTAAAGCCTGTGTAATTTCTTCATTTTACAACCACTACTATCACCACTACTCCAATGTCATTAACAACCAGATGACCTCATAGCGCCGGCAGCAACTTGTGCAAACAAAATCAAGAGACGAAGAAAAAACACTGGACTTACCTCAGTCTGTTTACTTCAACATCCACCTTTACTCCACCTTCCTCCTCATCCTCTTCTTCTACTTCCTGTGTTGTACTGTATACAAACACAGGGCTTAACTCAAAGTGTTGAGTCTCTTCAACCTGAATGCACACAACAATGCAACGCAACACACACCGAGATACAAACATCTTCTGCTCTTTAAATGCTCAGATTTGTTTTGTTTTGTTTTGTTTTGTTTTGTTTTGTTTTGTTTTGTTTTGTTTTGTTTTGTTTTGTTTTGGGGTTTTTTCAAAAGAAAGAAAAAATGTGCCTCACACAGGTCTTAAAAATTCGTTGGGGACAAAAAATATTGTAAATAAGATATTTATTATTGTTGTGACAGCTCTCCCATGCCTAATGAGCTATTTCTTTTTTTTCGTGGCAGAATTTATTTATTTATTTATGAGAGAATTTCGGCTGTCTATGAATGTATATATTTCATTCCACAGTCACTGAAGGGCCCACGGATTATTTAAGAGAAAAAAGCAAAGATGGAGTTTTTTTTTTGTTTTTGGCCATATTTATTATGGCTTGAAATATTCAAAGAGCAGATTAGTGTGTGTGTGTAAATAAAGTGTAAATAATCCTGAAAAGCACTTCCATTTTTAATGTATGTAAACGTTCAACGTCTACTGATGGTAACCAGTGTCCAACACACGCTGGTGTTTGAGTGAATGATGTGTGTGTGAGTGTGTGTGTGTGTGTATGAGAAAACTTAGATTTTTTCTTCACCCACCTGATTTAGAATTGTAAATTATGTTAGAAGCTATTTTTATATGATTTCAATAAATATGTTTTTTAACTACGACTCTCGACTCCTCTGCATCCTTTTTAACTGTCTCCACACGCTTGTTTGTTGTGAACGCCCACACGAGTTTAGTAGGTTAGAAGGTTATACAACTTCCTGTTTGACACTTTTATCAAAAAAACAGTCGGTGCGGGAAGCTGATGGGGAGATAAGAGGCAGATGGCGATGAAAAAGGCCTGGAGTGTTTATGCGGTGGCAGAGATGTGAAAACAAACTTTATTACTGGGTTTATTGACATTGAGGTGTAAAAACCAGCTTCAGTGTCTTGAGCTTCTTCATTTAGTTGTATTCACAATTGTAGGGATGTGCTCCTGAGTTGATTGCACATTTTCTCTGCATTTCTTGATTTTACCTCATAAACAATATTTGATTTTCACCCTACAACTTATCTGGATTAACCTGTTAATTATGCAACTAGAGTCCCATTCGCATATCTTTTCTTGTAAATCAAGTCAAGCTTATTTGTCTAACGCATTCCAGCAACAACGCAGTTCAAAGAGCTTTACATAATGAATAAATAACCAATTATGTAGGGAAAAACAAAAAGCAAAAATGTATTGAATCTTAAAGTATTTAATGTCAAGAAACCAAACTTGCACAAACATAACAATGTTTAACATGGGACAGACAATCTACTTCTACTGACCAGAACACAAAGGTCATAAAAAAGAGAACATTTACCAAATAATAATAATTTAACCAGTCATGCTCTACAAGCTCTAAGATCTTTAGCAGATTATTTTGTCAAACCTCCATGTGGAAAACTTCTTTCCCTGGTTTATAGTCGTCTGTACAAGAACGGGAACGTGAGGGCAGGCAGAAAAAGGAGGTTCAGTTCCTGTTCAGTGGACACCTGCTGTCCTTCAGTCTCACTGGGGCCGGAAACAAAAGCGGTCCAACCTTTGATTCTGAATACGTCAGCCTTTCAGGTCACACACAGACACCAAACCTCCTTCTCTTAGAGTCTGGGAATATTGGCACAGATTCCTTGGGGTTGGGCTTGGGCATCAGGTCATTTCTCTCAGCACAGGTATGTAACAGTCCAGGCAGCAGGTTTCTCTCTGGATGGCAGTAATGAGAAGTAAAAAACCAACAAAAAGCAAATTTTCCATGGTGGCACATTGGGTGGTAGCACGATGGTGTTCCTCTGTGATGCTAGTTCTGATTTCTTCTTGTTGACATTTGTTTATAGCTTCTTTGGTCGAGACGTAGCATGCTTGGACAATTATTTCCTTTGGAGTGTGGATGCTTTCTTAAAAAAACATTCGGACAGTTGCTATGATGAGAAAATATGGCAACAATGAATTGATTTTACAAATGGAAGCAGCTGATTAGCTCAAATAATACCTGACCCCAAATCCCAGAGGAGTTGAGAAAAAGAGGATTCATGGATATAGAACAGGACTAAGAAGCAAATAGAGAGAAGAAGAAACTTCAAACAATAGATCATTATGTCTCCAACTCCAAAGTCTTTCTACCCAACTTTCTAACCATATGGTTAGATAGATTTAAAGGGGCAGTACTACATAAAAGAAACTTTTTTGAGCTTTACATCATGTTATAATGTTATTCCCTGATCAAAACCATACCTAGATTCTTGTCCTGATTCTTTGAGAAATCCTTTAATCTCCTGTGGCAACCATTAAGCTGTACAGAACGCCTGGGTGGACCAAGCTCCGCCTTCAAGGAAAGAAGCTCCTCCTCTGAGCTGCGGATTCTAAACTTCCCCCTCACTGAGGACCTCTCTCTCACTCAGCTCCTTCAAACTAGGTAGCAGCAATTAGCAAACACCAGGTGGAACTGCACATATTCTGAGCTCATTATAGGAGAAACGTCTCAGTGAAACTCTGGTAAAAACATTGTAAAAGGGTGAATAAAGGAGCCATGACTTCCTGAAGCCAGAGTTTCATAAAGAGCAGAGGTTTTGAAAGAAACTGAAGCCCAATTTCAAGGTGTTAAATTACAAAGTAAAATATATACATATAGCATTTTTATAACAAAATGCAATAAACTGCCTCCTTAAAGACAAACAACAAAAGCAAAAGAAGTGGATTAGCAGAGCAACAACTGATGATATCACCCAGGAAATGTTACTGTGGAATATCATCTCTGCAACAGTCTTCAGTCAGAGGCTTTTCAGATTCCTTGCAACATTACAGCAACACAACAATTCTCAAAGGTACTTGGGTGATGAGTAAAAATGATACTTAACTTCCCATTGGGATAAACAAAGTATTTTTTAAACAAATATGATTGAATCTTGGGGCTTTCTTATGCTGGTGACTCGTATAACATCCGGAAGTACACAAAAAGTTCATGTCAGTTTATTGTATTCCCTGTGGGTCACATAATGTCGGGTGACATAACGTCCAGTGGTCCAAAAGTCCCCTGTGGTATCTGCAGTGGAGCTTTGTGGCATTACAGCAGTTATGCATACTGTTTATATGTTTAGGTGAGAAAATAAAAGAGGAGGAAAATAAAAGAAGTTACTCAAGTGTTTCCTTTTGATGCATTAAATAACTATATTAAAAAACTAAGTTCTCTACCTTTCTTTAGCCTAAAAGCAAATAATTTCAACAATCCAGACAGTGCATAATAATTCTCTGCTATTTTGAAAGATGATTCAACTGCATGTCTTCCTCAAACCTCCAAACGGGCTGCAGATTTTCACACGGATTAATCTGGACACCAGGGTGGTGATGTTGACCTGCAGGCTCTGACCCATCAGGGCTCCTGTTGTCTTGGATTGATAAGAGTTGTGGCTTTAATCAGTTGTGAGGGTCCTTTAAGGGGCACGGGGGACAGTTCCTGGGCTCGGTGCTAATCTCTGGAGACAGCGCTGGACCCCACCTACAGCCAGGAAAAGATTTACACCCTCAGCAAATGAGGCTGGGTGAAAAAAAAAACATGCTGTTCCCATCAGTCCCAGTTAGTGTCTGTCAGGATGAGACCATGTGTGTTTACCTGCTGGGGTCTGAGGAGATGAAGGGCCAAGCGGGGTAATAAAAAGGTGGAAAAGACTCCACGAATTTACAAAGTGCTTCAGCAACCTTAAGGACACGCTTTCATTTGTGTCACGAGAAAACAGCACTCATTCAGAAAGGCTGATATTTTATGAAATATTCTGAGATGCTTGATATATAATTCTATCTGAGCATCTACCTAAAGGACTTGTTCCCCTGTTCGCCTGTGGGGGCGCTGCACCAAGAACAACTGAAGGAAACAACACATAAATCTCTGAAGAAGACACTGAGTCACAAAATGTTAACAAAAATGGAGAGGCGACAGATTTTAGCAGTTGTAGGATTTCTCTTTTGTCTTTGGTAAAAGACCACGAGTCATTTCTCCCGCTAAAACTAGAACATTTATTTTGGTGGCTTTTACCCAAAATGCCTTGCACTATCATCTGATTCCAGCTTTTGGAGTACCATATCTACAAAAACTCTGAAGAATTTTTTTTGAACAAGTATCAGTTACAACATTTAATTTACGTTTGGGGTCAATAAAGTATTTTTGAACTGAATTAAACCAAATTGAATAAAAAGACAGAAAAAAGCTGAAACTAAAGTCCAAAAACAACAGTGGATCATAATGAATTAAGATGATAACAGACTACAGTTATTTTCCTCTCTTGTTTCAGTTTCCATTATCATATATGTAAAGTCTAATGTGTTTATTAGTTAGATTGGGAGCCATTCATTTTAGAACAGCATTTAAACTGGGCAAACTGTTGTTTTTGGTCAAAACTTCACTTTGCTTCTAGTGTCACTTTGATGTTAATGAGCTGTAAATGAGTTGCTATGGCAATGCTGCTGCGTCTTTGCACCATTTACTTAGAATTTGTCTCTGATTTTTGACCTAACCTGTGGTAAAAATGTTTCCTGTTCATTTTGTGCTTTTTAAGAACAGCAGCACTCTGACAAGCAAAAAAGTTACAATCTAAGAAAGTCTTTATTTTTGCGTGAATTAAAAAGCAATCTTCCCTTTATCTACTTTCAGCAGGAAAAGACAATTACATCTCAGTAATGTTTGTTTTATGACGCAGAATTTCTGAAGAAAGCAGGTAATGCCTCTAGGGCTTTTCTAATGCTCCCCCCCCTCCCCCCCCCCCATTGTGTCCTAAATTATCGACCAAGTAAGGCTGCAAGCTCAAAACTCACACGGAAACCTCTAATCTGTGGTTTATCAGTTCTGTTTAGTCTCACATCAGCTCATGCAAAGCTTTTAGCTTTTAGTTTAGTTAGTATGTCTGTCCATTTCCCTTCGGATTCAAAAGTCTCCCTGCATTGATTTTTTTTAAATCGGTTAAATATAGACGGAGATCACACACACCAAAAATACAAGCTAAAAATAAAATCCCATCTTTAGCATGAAAACAAAATGTCGAATCTTTTGATCTGCTGAAGTTTTCTTCTGTCAAAGTAGTGTGAAAAACACACACACACACACACATAGCATTTCTCTGAAAGAGACCACAGCTAGCTTTCCACGAATGACACCGCTGATGGCTTCCCCTGTCATTCTGAGAACCGCCTGCTTATTGGGTGCCTGTTCGTTAGCTAGCAAAACTCTCAACATCTGAAAATTGCCGCCAAAAGAAAAGAGTTCTGCTTTCCTTACTGAACAGGCCAGTGGACTGCAAAGTGGACACTTAACAAACATTCATCCTCCTTGGTTCAGCATGATAGAACACAGAGCTGAGGAATACAGCAAGGTGGAAGGAAAAATGATGCAAACGATTGTCTATTAAAGTCAGTTTTTAGGTTTTGCAACAGATTCTTGATTGGATTTAGATCTGGACTTTGACTGAACCATTGGAACACATTAATACTAAGTGGTGGGATTCAATTTCAATTTTTTAATTGTATTAATTGCTGGGTCTGTAGTTAATTAATCACAAGTGACATTTTAATTAAAAAAGAATATATCTCATAACAAACAATTCAAAAACCACCTTTGCTTCGAGAGTATTAAATATATAGACAAATGAGCTCAACAACAAAGATACTGATTGTTTTTCATTTGTTGCTTAGGTTACTCCACAATCAGACATTAGCGATGTGGACCTTAGCTTTGGGAAAGTCTATGCTGATGCATCATGCTTAACATTGAGATGCTATGTTAGGCTAACTCCTTTAGCACAATTTGAACACAATGCTAATCATTTCCGGTGTCCAATCGGATTGTTTTTTGAAACAGAAATTAACCACTTGGCTTCGTCTTCAATCGCTGTCTGTCGCTTCTGCGTCAGATTTACAGATCTACCACAATTAAAAATTAGCACAATTAATTGTGTTAAAAATTTTTACATGTTAAAACCTGTTTTATTAGTTAATCAAAATTAATTATGGTAAAGTCCTGGTCCTAATGAATGTGCTTCGTTTTTTTTTCTTCTGTGGTTTTTTTTTGGGTACATCTCTCAAACATTTACACCTCCAGATATAAAACTGCCACCCATTATTCTTGGATAGAAAGCAAATGTGAACAACCGTCCCTGTCTTTGCATGATGCTGCCACTGCCATGTTTCATCTTGGGGATGATGTGTTCAGAGTTAGTTTTATTCCACACAGCCTTTTTCTAGGTAGAATAGCAGAAGTCTTGTTACAGGCTAACTCGTATTCTTTTTTCTTAAAATTTTTTTTAACCTGTCTGACTTCATTGAGTCTGCAGCGAGCGACCAACATCTCTAAATATCTTCCTATTTCTTCAAAATGTCAAGCTAGTTTATCCAGAATGTTCTCTGTGTCTGCATGCACATCTGCATACCTCTTCTGTGGTATTGTTCGTTTAAAGGACTATCAAATGCAAATCCCCCTGAGTTAGAAACAGAGACCAGAGCCGGATATTTGCATGGTGAGTCATTGTTACCCTACAGAGTTCATTTGACTGCCTCCGTCCAGCACTGAGTCACTGTGAAACTCGGGTCTGCAGAGTGAGCTAAGCTTTCACATCTACACAGCAGCACTACGTTTAGAAAAAGACACTTTCGATAACATGTTTGTTTTTTTTCTTGCCCACAAGAAGACCCCATGTGTGATAATGAGTCAGTGTCATTTCTTCTAAAATGCAGCTCAGTGGCAGGAACACCACTGGCCCACTCGCGGCCGAAAGCTGATTGGCTCGTCTTCGACTCGTTCCCGTAAGTCAAGAGCTGCGGCCTCGTTTGTGTGATAGAGGAACAGAAATCAGAAGGGTTGTGTAATCGGCCCCCTGCGCTTGTTCCACTTGCTGGACGCAGATCTCTTGGCTAATGCTGCCGGGAACTTCCTCTCACTCTCTCTGTCACTGTCTCCATCTGTACAGGCTTGTCTTCTCCTTATCTGCTTGTTATAGATGCAGGCACACATTCCTGTTCACACTTACAGGAAGGATGAACCGGAACTCATGGACACGCTGGTTAGGCCTGTTACTTATGCTTCTGAGAAACGCAAACAATTTAGATTTATCAGCTATAAAATGTGGTCAAAGATATTTTTGAGGTAGTTCCAACTTCATAGTTACAGTATAAAGTTAATAATTTATGTTTAAATGAATCCGAATTGATTAAAAGATTACAACTGAATCGCATTGAATCAACCTTATTTGTAAATAAAGTCTTCTAAGTATTAAGCTGTTGACTTACTTTAAGTTTTAATTACATTATTGCCTATATCCAATCAGAATAGTCCATGCAAACAGTGGTGTTAATTGTTTTAAAAAGTCTGAGTAAATATCACAGGTGCATCTCAATACACCACCACTGGTGTGCTTTGATTGGATGAGGCGATGATGAACTGAACGTTTGTAGAAACATGCTATTGGCGCCAAGCTAATGGCATGTTAGAGTAGATTTCTGCCATGTTGCAACAGTGTCAGTCTGTTGTAACTGTAAAGTAGTTATTTACTTTCGCTGGACATGCTTAACATCTTCCCCCTTAATGTGTTTCACATGTAGCAATATTTCAACTCACTGTAGATTATTACTGGTTTGCTTGTGACAAGACACTGATTTTAGAACACACATGTAACCATGTATGTGTGTGTGTATTGTCCTGCATGTTGTGTGGATTGGTGAAAAACAGGCCCAGCACCATTGAGTGGTATTAATGTTTAGTGCACTAATATGGCCCTTTACTGAGCTTTCCCTAATCAAATAAAGGTTTCATAAATCCCAAAATACATCTTATGCGTTTAGTGTGTTATAAAGTAGTTCATGTTCATGTTCATGTTCATGTTCATGTTCATTGAAGATTTTAAGCTAGGGCAAATTAAAGATGATCAAGATAGTATACAATTAGATTGAATTTCCCTTTAGCCAAATCAAAAGTCAACTTTAGCTCTGTAATATTTATGCATGATGGTAAACTTTGTCAAAAGAACATATTTCAATAATGTATGACACTTACAAATATTGTATGCCAACCATTTTTCCTGATAATAAAGTTTTCTTTAAAGAAAAAGTATGAGTCATAGATGAGTCAAGGCATGCTAGCTATTAGCCTATGTAAGGCCTATCCAAAGTTGATGCCAGCATGTTCAAGGGTAATGTTAACTTATCTATGCTAATGGACAGGATGACCAGCAATCCAGTAGATGACCAGTTTAGGAATGTTGGCTGTTAGCCAGTCCAAGGCTAATGCTAACATATCAAAGTTTAATGTTAGCCTATACATGCTAATGCACACCATAGGAAGTAGACAATCCAGTGGATGACCAGCCTTCTCCAACGCTAATGTGAGTAGTATTCTTTTAATTTGCTAGCATCAACAGTTCAGGAAGCGGTGCTGGAATGTCATTAATCAGTAGCTAGCTTTGGAATGGATAAAGCATCATGTGACAAGGAAGCAGCCACTGGGAGCGCGATAGTCTTAATCTTAGCACTTAAACCACGCCAAACACCATAACCAAGAGCTAAGTCTAATATTAAGGCTTAGTTCAGAGTAGCAGACAAATTTCTTCTTTGATGCACCAAGACATTTCTGTTTCTGAATACATTTATGCTGATAGTGCTCTACGTTTCCACATATCTGAGAAGTGAGTATCACATTATCACAACTTCCAAATAAGTTAAAAGACTTTAAAAATATATATGCAAATGCATTGGCATTTGCATATATAAATGGTATAAATAGAAATGGTATAAATAGTTGAATCAGATAATACATAACCAAAATAAACAAACACCTACTGCAGGGCTTCACTTTTTTTCTCCTTATGCGCAACAGTGGGTATTTTAGGGAAGCTGTTTTTCAACAGAGCAGGATTAGATGGGTCAGCTGCATTGTTTTTCAGTAACCCTGGTTTAAAATCAAGATTTATCAACCATGCACCTTCTCAAAGCTTGTCTGAAACATCCAAGTGATTCATATCTGAGCTTTAATACCCCAAAATAAAATAAAAGCCTGTCTCCGTGTTGAACAAACTAACAGAATTGGCACAATCCTCAGCAAGCTGCCAGTTCAAATTAAAAGCATCAGTTTCCTCCATAATTTCTCCCTCAGCAAGGTCGGTTCAACCTCATAAAAGGAACACACAGGTATTGGAGGCTGATGTTGCTGGTCAGTAGTCGTATCACTGGGTCCAACAGAACTGAGGGTATGATGCTCCAGAAAGGTCGAGACGAACTTCCTCCTCATAAAGTTAGTTACACCGCGTTCCTGATGTCCCTGCTCAGCTTCAATCCACCTCTTCCTCATTGTTTGTCCAACTGATGATTCATCCTCTATATGTGTGTGGGGGGCGTGGGGGGTGAGGAGGGGGGTCACGCTGACCTGCCAGTGATAGGCATTCACATTTTAGGAGTAAATGTCAGATTGGGAAACTTTCTACCAATCAAAACTTTTACCAAGTATTCAGTAAAAGGAGTATCACTTAGTCTAACTAGGGGAGAATTTATCTTATTTGTCGCTCAGTACTTGAGGACTTGCACATTTGAGGATTTTTCTGTGGAATTATTTGTGCCTGTTTTCTATTTTTTCCAGAATTCTTTTTAAAGCTTATCTAAGATATTCAAAAAAGAAAAAGTTCAGCTATTTACCTCTCCGTTTATTGTACAATTAACACGCTACTTTGCGTTGAAGTAAAAATGTAAATACATCAAAGTTTGTAAAGTGTGAAAATATAATTGCTACAAAATGCTTTACACATTGACGTGAATTTGACACCACATGTATTAAAAAATAATAACTGAGCAAGGAAAATACCTGCAGGTGTCAAAATTAAAACCTTGTTGTTTTTCTGATGCATACAGACAATAAAAGGTGGTTAAATAGAAAATGAGTGCACATGTTTTGACCAGACACGGTGGGATGTAATGTTTGGGCAGGTGCACAAAGCTGTTGCAGTTTCAAAACTGGATTTCTCAACAGCACATAGACCTGACTTGTCTGGTTCATTTTTGCCTCAGTGATGAAATGCAGCTTGGTCCAATCCTACATAGCTTCTTTTTGCACTGTCACACCTCAAACAGCTTCCAGTTATGCTGTGACACTGGAACGGATAAAGTGGTAGTAGTTAATTAAATCGTCAAGAAATGTTTCTCAGATGAACATATTTTACGCATTCATCTGGTATTTGCCGTTGAGGCAAACCGTTCCATATTTGGATATGGATTGAACACCTTCCTTCCACCGTTCTCTGCTTGATCTGATTACCTCTGTCATTTATAGCTGCATATTAAAGTGACTGGTTTTATTATGCCTCATTATACCAAAGGTGCCCGAACACATTTGGTATAATGTGTTCGGGCACATTATACACAAATTCAACAATCAACACCAAAAAAGGTTGAAAACAAAACAAAATTGTCATTGAGCAGCTAACCGCTAGCTACTGACCGCTAGCTACTGACCGCTAGCTACTGACGATGCTAAAGTTAGCGTTTGTGTTTTATTGACTCTGCACTGCATTTACAGTTCAAAATTCATACTGATTCTATCAAAATTTTGAATTTTCTTTTCAGAAATAGTTTTTGTGCTAGAATGTTACTGTCTTCTTTGTCCTTCTTGGTGTTAATTTCTTGGCAAAGAAGGACAAAGAAGGACAACGCCTGTCTTCTTCTTGACAAAGAACACAGGCTCCACCAGGCCACTCACAGCAACACAGTTAATAAAAAAGTTGTGTCTTTTCCAACATGTTGAAAGACATGTTGGAAAGACACAATATGTCTTTCAACATCGCTCTTCTGTCACTCTCAGGTATAAGGGGCTTGCCACTCCAACACCTGAATAATGACTGATAGATGATGAGAGCAAGGCCAGGCTGGGATATTAATATATTTGAATACAACTGTCTGATTGAATTTTGACTGATCTGCCATAATTTTAATGACTTATTGCATGAACAAGCTTATTTACGTGTGATTTGAATTTTATTTTTTATATAATGGAAACACTGCAACTGCAATTTTTTTTTCAGTGTAGTAATCTAGACAAAGACTTGTTCACATTTGTAATGGATATACAGCTAGTAACCGGATAGCATCATACTTGACAATGAAGAAATGTTTTATGAGGTACAACTACAAACCAATGCATCTCAGTCCAGCCTTGGTTTCTCTATATAGAATATATAGAATATTTATTGTCCTGCACACTTTTTACAGACACTGTCAGAGAAACGAAAGTAACAACACAACAATACACTGCAGTTTGACTGAGCCTCACCCATAGCCAACTGAAAGACCAAAACAAAAACATCTTATAATTGAAAGTAGTCATCCTTTTATTAGTGTTGCTTCTTTTGTTGCTGTGTTAATGATAGACATGGATGCGCTACATCCAAAAATAGAGCTTTTTTAGGGTAACTCCAGTTTTAACCAACTATTTGTCCTGCAAAAAAAGGAAAGCAGCAGGGCATAAAATGTACTAATAAAATGATTCACACCTTTTCTTGATGAGCCGCTTTGCTTCACTGGATGGGAATGCTTCCCTGTGTTTTCATGCGTGAGTAAATCCATCTGTCATTCTTACTCAGCTTACAGTCCCACGAAGGCCGTTCTGTTGTTGACTTTGTTTTCACATTTTTGTGAATGACTCAGCTGTGTAATGGGAGAGGGAGGGCGAGGCAGGGCAGCTTTCTGCCCCACCTCAGCGCTCTCTCAACAGTCAGAGCGGATCCCACGGTTCCGTGGCCTTCTGTGGTCACAGCGCTCCTGCAAGCCTGAGCAGAGCGGGACAACGAGGCCTGTGTAAACACAGTACCACCATGTTGGGCAACTGAACCTGGTGCAATTTTTGTTTCCCGCATAGATCACTCATTGCTGATAAAAGACATTACTGAGTAAATAACTGTCATTTTGAACATTCTACTCCTAAAATGAAAGCAAACCAAAAAAATGTTTGCAAGAGGTTTTAATTGCTGTTGTTACTGTTTCAGTGGTAAAATATAAAACCAGACAAATGGAAGTTCTGACAATGAATAACTCATTCATTTGGCAGGTTTCAACCCTTTATATGTGAATTGTGACATCAACTTGAAATAAAAATTTCCAAACAGAAAATAAGTATCTGGTAACAAGTTTACATAAACCAGCAGTTTGATCAACAACTGTCCTTATTTGTCTTAAGCTACATTAGTCATAGCAGTAAAACAAAATCCTCATTATTCCTTCTCCTAACAGGTTTTGACAAACTTTGCGGTCTCATAAAATCTTTACTACTTCTTCCGAATGCAGGACAAGAAAGAAATTATTTGCATTTGGTTTGTTTTTCTTTGTTGTAACAATGTTTCATGGAAACAAATCTAAGGCAGAAAAGCTCATCTAATTCTCTTTAAATGGTGCCACGTTTGTAAACAGAATACGTTTATGGGTTCAGCGAGAGAGTTTCATTAAGGGCTGTGTCTAGTGGAAGACCCATTTCCCCTCTCTGTGGGACTGGAAGCTGCTGTTTGAGATGTTGTATCTCACCCCTACCCAAGGGCCTAGGAACAAGTCTGTCATTGGGGGGGACGCATCGGAAACCTGACATATCAGTAAATAGCAAAGTAGAAAACATCTCATAAAATAGGACTCGGCAGTTTTAAACTC
>CAEGAF010026445.1:0-26111 GCA_903067075.1 Micropoecilia bifurca | reverse complement strand
CTCAAGCTCCCAGGCCTCTGGTAGAGGACCTGAGCTCAGAGGATGAAAGAGACCACCCCCCGGAGGGTGAGAAGGGAATTTTATTTTTTTTTATACTGCCACCCCTGAAAAGTCCCTGCCACCCTCTTGCCACCCCATAAATATTTTTCTAGATCCGCCCCTGCACAGCAGTCAGTGAATGTTTAAAGATTTCACCCTTTAAAAGGGAAACATAAATTAGGGCTCAAAGGAAAAGTCAACTTCACATTCGACTTCACTGTGCTCTGTCATATTAAAATCAGAAATATTTCTTACTGTAGCTTTAATGCCTGTTCGAGCTACATGAAACATTCTGTAAATGTCACGTAGCGAGCAGCTCAGTTTAATATTTGAAATTCGTCGGGTGGGTCCTTTTCATTTTCTTTTCTTTTTTTTTTTCCCTGCTATTGCACTTGGCTGAGATTTGATTACAGTGGGAGCAGCACTTCAAGAGGTCTGGCAGATCCATCAGTCTCCAGTCCTGCTGCTTTCTGCTCCATTTGCGCCTCGGATTAACATGCCTGTATCCTTATCCGAACCCTATCTGGATACAGATTCGTCGTGCTAATCTGAGGCGCGAACGTTGCTCAATGGGCCGTTGCCAAATAAAAACACCTGCAGGTGCTGGTCGAAAGCGAGCGCCTCCTCTTTCAGGTAATGAAACTTTAAATATCAAGACACTAAAAATTAACTGGATGTCACTGAATCTTAAAATGAGAAACATAAAACCTAACAGAAAGATGAGTTGAATGTGTATGGAGCAGCAGTAGCTCCTCAAATATTTTTCCTAAAAACGCACACTACTTGCTACTTGCTTGTCCCTGCAGCAGCACGCTTGATTTCAATTGATGGGTGACTAATTGGATTTTTACTGAACTGCAATCATCAGAATCGGGTGTGTCAAAGCAGGAAAACATCTTGTTTGGAAAACTCTGGAATAGAAGATATAAAAAGTCTGAATACTTATGTTAGCACATTAGCTTCTAGTGATGGAGATGTATTAGAAAGGTTGTTTTTACTTATTTTTATCATTTGACAATTAAGTCAAAATTTGCAAAATATCAGAGAAGAATAAAGCAAAAATCAACGTTATTAACTCACAGATTAATTGACTAGGTGCACTGATTCAATTCCTAGTTAGCAAAAACAACTGCCAAAAATATGGTAGCAGCTTATGCACTAAGCATAATGGCAAGGAAATGGGGATTTTGAATGTGGCCACATTAAAACCTGATAGTCCAGTAGACTCGGTTCAATTGAGGACCAAAACGACAACATTTATATCCTATTCAGCTGGTGTGGCTCACTTTCTCACCGCGTTATGTCAAATGATCCAAACCCTTGAAAAACATGTTCCCTCCCTTGCTTGTGGGGGCGCTGCACCAAGAACCATTGAAGGAAACAACACAAAAACCTATGAACATGACCTGAGCGCAACTTCCTTCTTCATAAAATGTAAAGAGAAATGATTCAAATGACTGATGGCTGAAATACTAATAACCATGCTACTAGTTATTTTGTTTACTAGCGTTTTCCTTTTGCTACCACTGCAATAAAAATGAATTCATTTTAAAGCTGTTAACTAATATTCATAATGTGACATATATAAACATACAGGTTTGTACATTAATGTAAGCTTTATGAAAGAATGTTATGGAGAATGTTGAGAAAAGTAAAGCTGAAAACATAGATGCTCAGATGTACTGATATAGAAAAGGAATATTTTAAACAAAATTCACTGTCCAGGTTTAATGGTTCACCTCCATTTTTGGACTGGACGCCTGGAATGTAGAGTGGATTATAAATAAATCTCACCTAAGAAGGCGCATGTGCTTTTTTGGCATTCGCATGAAGGAAGAGCGCTCAGTCAGATGTATATTCACACAGGATGATGCAAGTTAAAGTAGGCATGTGTTTATTATTTCAACTCGATGAAAAAAGAAAGATCCCTTTCTTATTCCCAGGCTTCATAAGTCTGCTGTTATTTATTTGATGTGGTCAGAAGACAGGAGAGCAACAGAGATAACAGGACTGGAGTCGGAGAGAGGACACAACTGTGGTATACAGCGTATTAAGGCAAATATATGTACACAGGTTTGTATATTAATATATATACACAGGTTTGTATATTAATATAAGCTTTATTACTACATAAAGTAGTGATAAAGCAAAAAATAACACTTCACTGCAAAATTCACCAGCTGCACAATTCTTGCTAGTGTAAAACAAAAGAGCAGAAGAAATCTTATGTTTTCTGAACAATAACATTTTTTGTTGTTAACCTGTTGCTAAGAGATGAGTGTGTTTACTGGTAACCAAGTTCCACAAAGTAAACTTAAGATTTTTACTTTTGCAAAGTGTAGCAGCTGGAAATGTCTTGTGTCTAATCAGGTAAGCATTATTTCAAAAGAGCTTATGTTTTATAAACTATATAACTTATTAATTTGATTTTAAGAGATGAGTGTTTTCTAATGATAACGAACTGCCACGAAGTATAAATCAAGATTTTTATTTTTGTGTTGAATGTGTGTTTAATATATTTACCACTAATGACAAAGAATTTACTTTTCTGCAAAATTCACCAACTGTACATTTCTTGTAAGTGTAAAATAAGTAGTATTTCAAAAGACCATAAGAAAAGAAAATTATTTTTGTTGCTAATCTGTTGCTAAGAGATGATCCTGTTTTCTGGTAACCAAGTTCCACAAAGTAAACATCTGATTTTCACTTTTCCAAAATTTACCAACTGTAAATTTCTTGTGTCTAAGCAGATAAGCAGTATTTTTGAAGGAGCTTATGTTTTATAAACAATATTACTTATTATTAATTTGGTGGTAAGAGATAAGTGGGGTTTTTTTGGATAACGAACTGTCACAAAGTATTAATCGAGATTTTTACTTTTGTGTTGAATGTGTGTTGAATATATTTACCACTAATAACAAAAACATTTAACTTTTCTGCAAAATTCACAAACTACACAATTTTTGTTAGTCTAAAGTAGTATTTCAAAAGAGCAGAAGAAATCTTTTTTATTTTTACAAACAGGATGTTTGTTGCTAAGAGATGATCTCGTTATCTGGTAACCAAGTTCCACAAAGTAAACATCAGATTTGTACTTTTGCAAAATGAACCAGCTGTAAATGTCTTGTCTAATCAGGTAAGCATTATTTCGAAAGAGCTTATGTTTTATAAAGTATATAACTTGTTATTAACTTGGTTTTAAGACTTTCGAGATGGAAAATCTGCGCATTGTTGGGTTTTGAACGGACACTTTATATCTTCACTGCACTAATTTATTTATTTTATTTTTTTTTGTGGGGTTTCCTAGAAAACACATGAAATTGGGTAGCTTAATTATGATCATTCTTAGTTGTTTGACTCCTAAGAATGTTTAAGACTTTAGAAATTCATTCTTCTAGACATGAGAAGTCAAAAATAATATATTATATAAAATCATTTATATTGCTATTTTCATGTACTATAAAGTATCTATTTTTTACTTAACCTAACCAATTCTGATTAGTTTTCCTTCAAAATCGCTGGATTTTCGCATTTTCCCATTCAAATGCTCAGAAGCGAAGCCGGTGAGGCAGCAGCGAGCTGAGCCTCACCTGGGATTACGCAACCTCTGGCTAACTGCGCTGGCTGCCATTATATGACAGCATGTTCGTCCTGTCTGTACGCCGGCAATAAAATGGCTAAGAAACATTTAATATATGGACTGATTTTCCATAATTTCGTTTATGTATATATTGTACTGTGTTTTTTGTCACTAACTGGTGTTTTGTGTGTGGAGGAGCAATAAGAAACGGCAGAGAACAGACTCGAGGTGAGTCAGGCAGGTCTTTTGGCTCACCGCTGGGGGCACTCATGTTCCCAGATATTTTGACTGTACAACTGCAGAGTAAGACACATGGAGCTAGCCACACAGTAAATAAGTAAAGTACAGCGATATATTTGTTTTCTTCTCTCTTCCAACGTCAACATGAAAGACTACATTTCTACACAGTTTTCTAAAGTGGATTTTCAATTGAAGCAGGAGATAATAACTAAAGGAAGACCAACACGGAGCTGAAAGTTTTACTTCAAGACAGTTTGATGATTCTCAAACGGAGTAGAAAAGACATGTCAAGGATAGATTTGGGTTTGGATGAACAGATATTTTTGTGCAGTATTAGGGGTGCATGGATTTCATTGATACGTTAGGTAAGACAGCAATAAGATGTTTTTGTTTAGTTTTTTAATTAAATGTGCGTTTTGTGAGCTACCGTTAATGTTTAAATAATTCAGTAAAGTAGAAGCGGTAGCTAATCTACCACAGGAATTATTTATTAATAAAACATTAAGCCTATAACGTACTGCAACAACAAACTAAATGTTCTGTTCTGTGTGCAAAATTCTTGAATGTTTTTGGTGTTAAATCCTAAAACATGAAGTGGCATTGTTGTCAGTTGCTATGGCAACAAGTCTGCATAGCTTGACGAATACAGATCACTTTGCTGTGGATCACAGCACGAAATTAATACCTACATTTTTAAGTTTCACTGAGTTAACGCAGCTATGTAAAAGATTAGTGTTTTTTGCCCCCCAGCGTTGTTTGCATGCGCGACATTTCCTTAGGTCCTATAACATGGATGGTGTCTAAGTCATAAGTTAGTTCCTCACCAGCAATGAACCGGTGTGTTCATGGTATATGAAGTCACCAATTACAGCTACAAACTAATACTGTGTAACTGAAGCAAAGCACACTTTTTGCTAAAGACATAAATATAGTTTTTATCGTGGTGTTAGCCAAGCAACTGGATTAAAAAAGGGTTTTTTTTTTCATCAGACAAGGTGAATTTGTCCTTCATGATACTTTAATCCACACATACAAGCCTATACCTGTTCGTTTTCTTTTTCTGTGAGAGCTTTACTTTCAACATTTTCTTAAAATGAAGCTCCTGCAGTCCCCATTTCTCCTGAGCTGTGTGGTTTGTCCTGTGAAGCCTGAGCAACTCGCTCCCCTATGGGCCTCTAACTGCATCCAAACTCCATAATGGTGAGCCAAAACCTGAGGAGGCAAAGGTGATGAAACATCCCTTTTTGCCAGGCCGAAAGAGCATCACAGTTTCCATAGGAACAAATCTAAAAGCAATTATGCATGACATACAGAATGAAGCATGATGAGCAATCGTTCAGGACTTGCTCTCAAAATTTCACCGTAGCCATGTAGAGTGTTCTCCTTTAACTTCTTCATTTTTAACTTGTTCATTTTTCATTATTTGTTTTTTCTGCCTTCACATTCCCCCACTCAACAGATGCCATAGTTTTAAATACGCTTTGGCCAATTGATCTCATTTCTACGTTACGATGGGGGCGACGCATCTTTTGATCGGCCAATGTGTCTGAAGTAGAGATTGATGGGATCGTTGTTGGATGATGAGGCGGGCCGGAAAGCCTAAACGATGACGTGTTTAGGGGAAGGTTTGGAGGCGAGGGATGGCAATTTTAAAAGGAATAGGGTGAAATTGCGACAATCCCAAGAAACTGAACAAAGACTTAGACGAGGAAAGACAAGAGTTGATTTGTAATACAAAGTGGACGAAGAGGAGTGATCAGTGACTCTTTATAGGGGCTTTGGTTAAGGCGCCATTAAACCTAATCTCAATAATGTTTCTCATGGCCCCATTAGAGATAAGCAGAGGTATTGTTTTGTATTATTCTGGTTTCTGGTTTGGTTTAATGATGTGCAGGTGTGGCCAATTTTCTATGAAACCACTAAGATTATTTCCTAGTTGGGCTGGACGGCACGAAACAAAAAAATATTGAACACTAAAATTCACCTGAAGAACTTGAAACTGTGGCTGATGCTTATTTCCTTTCACTTTTTTATTTATTTATTTTTTTATTTTATTTTATTTTTTTTACCCTTTGATGACATTTACGTCACACCATTCAGCAGCCTGCATCATCGCTCTCAGCAGCAGGAACACCTGTTCGACCGGAACAGACACCTGTACGCTAAAGACGCCTCACTTCATGTTGACAGCAGCAGCAGCACAGTAAGAATACTCCACCCAGACCTGGGATGAAAACAGAGTGGAGGGGGAAAGAGGATTGCAGCGCCGCATTTGCACAGATAATCTTCTGAACGAGGCAGAGTGAAGAGAAAAGTCGGAGTTCTGTTAACAAAATGAAGGAGAAAGAGGGGGTCGGGGGGTGGGGAGGTGGGGGGGGGGGTGGAGAGCATCATCGAAGATTAATTCTGAAAGGCTCCTGCTACCCAACCAGGTCAGTTGAATAAAGAGGTTTTAACCTAATTTCTAACATCCACATGCGCTCTTTACCCTGCGTGACTGACGGGAGACACTGTGAGGCGGTGACAGTAATCCAGTATTCCAATATTCCAAAGAATGCAATAATGTAAAGAAAAAGCAGCTGAATCTATACGCTCAAATGAATATTGTTGGAGGACATTGTTATCCAAAATAGCCTCCATTTTCACTCAGTTTTCAATAATTACGTTTCTGAAGTGAAAACCGGTGAAAAAGCAAATGAAAATGTGCTGCGTTTGAGCAGGAGTCATGACTCATCACATGGAGAAATTATGGCAGTACAGCAAGGGAAAAAAAAGAAGCAAGTTTCGGTAGTTTGTACTGACCCCTGCTGGACAGAGGTGTAACAAAACATCTTGTGTAACAAAAAAAACTTAAAATGCTTCATTTCACCCATTACATGATGATCCCATTACAATGGGATCATCTCGAGCTGAACAGAAAGAAGGTATGAGTATCACAGCTGTTAACCCTTTGAGCATTGTGAAAGGTTGAAGTGAACAGAGAAAGTTCAGTTTACAGCTTTTATTCAGCAGAACTCCACAGCAAAGCAGCCATAAAAATATCAATCTGTTACGTTTAGAAAGTATTTAAATGGAAGTGAACAGTTTTGTCGTTAACTTTAGAGGATGAAAAAAAAATTCCTGAGAGGATTTTAAAAAGTTTATGATGCCATGATCGCTGACTGGCACTCTGAAAGCTAAACAGACAGCATGACAGATCAGATATCACACTGTTTAATGTCAGTTTGCTTAAAAACCACAAAACCTTCAGTCATAGTTCCAGCAGATTTAGTCAAATCTATGTTTACCTTCGCAATGAAGGAGTGAGATCCTGCTACAGTAACTAAAGGTGAATTTAAAGGGGCAGTATCCAGGCTCATCTTGGCATTTTAGAGCACAATCAAGTAACTGTTACCTTCAGTTATAAAAAGGCTGCATGTACTTAAAGAAATTGGACTTTGTGACGCAACACCTTGAAAATGGGCCTCTGTCTCTTTAAAAACACCTGCTCTTTCTGAATCTCCGCCTTCAGGAAGTCATCATTACATGGCTCCTCTATTAACCTTTTAAAGTTTTTTTAAACCAACATTTTATTGAGAAGTAGTTAGCATAGTAGATGAGATGTTCCACCAGATGTTTGCTAATTGCTGCTGGCTAGTCTGAAGGAGCTCAGTGGGGCGTTGTGGTTGAGGGCTCCTCTGAGGTGGAAACTTGGAAACTGCAGCTTTTAAGTGATTTGGTTACAATCAGTCAGATTTTAAGTGATTTGTATCCATAATGCACAATTCCAACTGAAATGACCAAACAAATGTAACATGGTATTATGTTAATTATGACGCTAAGAGGTTTAAAATATGAATCCTAGAAGAGATAATCTTTGGGATGTCAGTGTTAGTCTTTTACAGATCAGAACCTGAATGTCTGAGTCAAAGAAAGTGTTTAATGTACAGTTTCAGTATTTTTATTAGGCGAAATAGAACACCTATGGAAAAGGACAAACACTCAGCTTATCTGAATGCAGAACCATCTAGTCCATCCATTTATTTCAGTCATTTTTATATGCCGCATTACCTGGAACAAAAGATGTAGTGATTGTCGGAACGTCATTCAGAACGTCGATGTCTGATGAACAACAAGAAAACAGTAAAAAGAGAAACTTCTCTATGAATCCTATGCTAAAAAAATGTCTGCCACTTTTCAGACACTCCAGAAATAAAATCTACCCATTCAAGTATAGACCTGTGAGGAAAAAAAGGTTGATTTATGACTCCTATAATTAAATGCTGGAAAACAAAAAAGCAACTTTTGCTTTTCTATATTAAAAACCAAAGTTTCCCTAGGTTTCATTTACAACATAAAAATCTGACTTCTAAAGTTAGAAATACAGATGTTTTAGAGCAGAGTGCGTTTTTAAGCAGCGTGAAGAGAATTTTTTATTATTCCCTTCACACTCGTCTCCAGTCGAGTCATTTGCAGAAAGCAGAATAACATTTTACAAGCTACATTACCTGTGGCGCTTCCCGAAAGCAAACATTTTCCACTCCAGTCAACATTTCAGCACATTGCCCTGCACACACCTCCTAACCGGGGCACATTTGAATAGAGAGAGAGAGAGAGAGAGAGAGAGAGATTCTCTTCACACTGTGAGATGGAACACAAAAAGCTGCTGATGGGGTTGTGTGTACAGTTCAGGTCAAAGGTTAATTTTCCCTTCTACCAGCTTGACAAGGAACTGCTGCAAGGATGTTTGAAAAACAGGAATCGAGTTTCAAACGTTTTGATTTACCATAGATTTTCTGTGAAAGGTTAAATATATTTGTTTAACCTTCATTAGAAAGACTGTACTTATTTGTCAAAAAAAGGCAGGGGTTTAATTTGTGGCTGCATATTCATAGCTCTACATATCGCAGAGTATCTGCAGGGTCTAACAAGTCAAATTTAAGACAAAAAAAGGATAACTAAGGGATAATTGGACCAAATTTTGTGTTAAAAATTAAGTTACATTTTGTGTTGACATCCATAGAGGAAAAAAAGGGGACATCAAGAAATGTTTCCTAAAAATAGAGTCAAAGAAAAGACATACAGTACGGATTGAAATGTAGTGGGCCGAGGATGGAGCCCTGAGGAACCCCTCAGGTCAGAGGAGCTGGACAGGAACGACTGAGAACAAAGGGTTGGTTCATCATTTTTAAAGTGCTTCAAAGATTTAGTTTTCTACTAAAGCTGCTATAAAGAACCTCTTGTATCCTATTTTAATTCAGATAAGTAGTAGTCTGATTTTCATAAAACAAAAATGCTTTAATGGAGAGCTGGAAGGAGTAGTTCAACTGTACCAAATGGAAACTTTGACAAAAGCTGAACAGAGGATATGAACACAACAATATTATTATTATTTTACTTAAAAGGAAGAACAGATTGTCTGATGAAGGTTGGAGCTGCCTTTAGCTACTGAAATCTAACAACCAGCTTAGCATTCAAGTTCAGGACTCTTTGTCAGACAGGACCTGGGATTGCAACCAACGGGCCGGAGTTGTGCTCTGTTTTTTTGTTGCCGATGATGTCCTGTAATATGATGGGCGCCGGTTCATTATCGTCCATCTGAGGACTGTGAAGCAAGTCTACCACGGCGCAGGTGGGCTTCAGACGCCTGCGTCTTAGCGCCCGTTTCTCTGCTCGGGTTTTCACCGGAGGGAGCCCGTCGCAGATCCTGGAGCAGGTCGACGTGATGCCACAGAAAGACGGGTCGTCGGACTGAGAGGACCCCTCGGAGCTTCCCTCCGACGGTGAGTCTCTGAACACGGGCTGGAGCAAATGTTTTATGAGCGGAGCGGCGTGCGTGGTGACATCCCCGCGGCTACGTCCAATGGCTCCGTTGCACAGTTCGGGAGCGGACTGGAAACAGGGTTTCAGCGTCTCCACCTGGTCCGGAGGTTTCAGCTTACGCCGCCGCCTCTGTGTGGCGAGGAGAGAAAAAGAAGATAGAGTTTGCGCTTAAATTACATTTTTATGTAGCAACGGAATCGATTTTCACATACCTTTCTGTTCGCTGGACAAAGACTCCTGTTTTCCTCGGCGTGTAGCATTCCTTTTAATAAAATAAGAAAGCTCTCTTTATAATCTTGAAATGAATACATTCTCCTGGTTGCATAATGTTTAATAAGGGGTTCTGCAGGTTTCACTGACTCAAATTTAAGACTTAAGATCTTTTTTAAAACCACAAATGGAATTTAAGACCTTTATCTCCTCAAAAAGGTATGAACTTCATCTAGCCAACTGGCAATAAATTAGCATTTATTTATCTAAGAAGCTAGCTAGCAATGGTATGCTAGCAGTGACTTATCAGTGGCCTCAAAAGCCCTGTGAGAAAAAAATTACATGTATAACATACAAGATTAAATAGTCCTGCCAAGACAAAATTTCAGACCTGTGGTTATGGTACTTACATTTTTTTAAAATGAACTTAAGACGTTTTAAGGCCTTAATTATAGATATATGAATTTAAGACTTTTGAAAACCTTTTTAAAATAACAAATTGAAATTAAAACCTTTTTCTCCAAAAGATGTATGAACTTCGTCCAGCCAACTGGCAATACATTTTCACTCATCCTTTACAGAAACTAAAAAGCTTGCCAACTAGCTAGCAAGAGTGTGCTAGCAGTGACTTACCAGTAGCCTCAAAAGCCCTGTGAGAAAAGAAATTACATAACAGAACATACGAAATTAAATAGTTCTGCCAAGACAATTGGCAGAATATATGATTAACGTATTTAAAGCCAAATTACGAAGGAATTTAAGACCTTAGTTTTAGGCCTTATAATGAATTTAAACCTTTTTAGGGTGCGTCATCCCCCTGATAATCTCACCTTCATCCTCAGGCAACTGAAAGGCCTCAGAGTTTATGAGTGGATAAGATGCCCTCCTTTTCAATCCCATCTCATCGCAGGGAGGATACATCCTGTTGTGCAGACAGAGAAGTCACGTTGAAACAGAAGCATACAGTAAGCACATCACCTTAAAAACAGAGTTTTGCATTCAATCTCACAACGCTACACTTTTTAAGTGTAATAAAAATCCGTGGCAGTTTGAAATGAAATTAGCACAAGCATTTTCGGCCTATTTAAATCACTTATCGATGCCTTCGAATGAGAACCACATATTAAGCTCATAATCGACATTGTACTCGTTCATTGTACCTTTCGGGACTGCAGTAGGTGGGACTTTTGGTGCTGGGTGGTTCCAGATCCGGGGTGGGAGGAACGGTGATGCGGAAGTGGTTGACGCACAGCAAAACGCCGAGACACACACATAACACAAGAGAGAGCAGCAGGTAACTCTGCCTGTCGGACACCTGGAAGACACCAGCAAAAAGCAAATCGGTCGCAAAGAGGAAGCAATAATATTCCACGCACTTTACGAACACGGAGAAAATGCGTTAGATGTGAGTGAACTCGTCTGGTACACAATATCTGGAAAATCTGTCTTTCTACATCCCAACCTGGCAAATTAAACTGACTAACTGTCCTCAGTTTTACCAGGTTAGTAAAGCTGTGAGTGCAGATGAAGGCTTAGTGCCGGTGGTGCTGCATCTACCTCATTCTGCAGCTGGCTGACTCGGACAGACAAGTTGAGAACCAGCTGAGTCACATTCTCCAGCTGACCCTGCAGCAACTGAATGGATTCAGTTTGACGCAGGTCCTATAACAAGACCATTAAGAAAAAAAACAAGAAACAAGAACACAATGAACAAACACCCTGGAATCATAACTGGCAATATGCACATTTCAAATCAATCTAAGCATCTATAAGAAAGGCAGGATGCCAGAAATGATGTTTTTGTGCTTTTAAGACTACTAAAAAGAAGTGCTGCCAACCCCTAACCCTAACCCACTGCAAACAGACCTACAGAAAGATCCTTTCAGCAGGGGTCTTCAATTCAAATTTAGCACATTTTAAGAATGAAATTTAAGATCTGCTGTATCACAACAGAAACCTATAGAAGAAAATCACATCGTAACTCTTGCAGTGCCAAGCTTTTTTATACAGAAAGCACCTAGCTTCATATGAGTTGACAACAGAAGTAAGTCGATAATAAATATCATCCACCCATGACAGATGCAAAAAAGCGAAGTAGCCAGAGTATATTAGCAGCTAGTCTCTCGAAGGTAAAGGAACAGTCAACTACAAACAGCAGAGTGACAATAAGTAGTGTGGTGTTTAAGATGAACATGAACCTGCATGTCATCTACAAAAAAAGGGAAAGAAATGATGTTTTCTAAAAAGTGAGTGAAAGAAAACAGAAATGATACGGATTTAAAAGCAGTGGCTCTAGCATGCAGCCCTGAGGAACAGAAATTCCTAACAAACCACCATTTGTCAGGTAAGATCAGATCCTAAAGATTTTAAGTGCAACTAACGGCCAACTTTTAAAAAAAAAAATTTTTTATGTTTCTGTGCGAATTTTGACATTTTCACGCAAGTTTGTTTAGAATAATCTATAACCGTTTTGCTGCCAGCCTCTGGTTAATTGGTGCCTATGCAGTTGAATTTTCTTATTCCTTGTAGCAGTTCAGTTTAGTACAACTTTGTCACAGCCCTGCGTTCAGGTCTAGAACCATCTCACTCCGTCTCAGTTAGGCCAGCTGGTCTTTGCTAGCCTTTGCTTACCTGCTCCTCTGCTATTCTGGATGTGTTTTGAAGTTTAATGATGGTTTTGTTGAAAGCTCTTTGCATCTCCTCCATCTGCTTCCGGTACCTTAAGTTACAAAAAAACGAAGTTTTAAAACCCCTCTGATACTTCAGAGATGAGAATTGCAGAACAGCCTCTTGTAGAGTCACCTCTGGCTAAGCTGCTCCAGGTAGCGCCCGCTAAGGGACATGTTCACCTCCAGCGCCTTGATTCGGTTGTTAAGTCTCATGAACACCGACTCCTTCTGGCTGGAACCATGAACCTGGTTTTCGTTTTGCTCCGTACTGTTAAAGGGCTCTGCGTAAATGTCTAAAAGCGACGGTGAGGTAGGAGAAGTGCTGGTCGGAACAGAAGGACGAAACAGCTGGTCTTGGCCACCCGATGGAACTGGAAATTCTTCCGCTGGGTCGTCCATTTTGGCGTCAGAGACGGGACTGGGCGTGGGTTCGGGTTCTGTGGTCATGTCAGCTGCCTTAGGGGGAACCTCAGACGAGGTAGGGAGACTCTCCGGCGCCTCAACCTGGTTCTTTGAAGAAGCAGATGAAGAAACTGGAGTCTGATTGAGGTTATCCTGAGTTTCGTTGGAGGCTCTGGTTTCCTCATGTGCCGGCTCAACATCGGGTTTTTTCTCTGTTGGATCATCATCTGCTGAGACGCTGGGTTTCACCTCCGCAAAGCTGCCGCTGAGAGAGTGCGAAGGCTCGACGAGTTTCTCCTCTGTCAACACATCCTGGCTCTTTTCAGGCCCCGACTCCTGCTTTGGTTTCTCAGAGGAGATGTCTGGCGTTTCTACGACAGGCGTGGCTTTGGCATATGAAGACTCGGTGGCACTGGGTGAGGTAAGGATCGGGATCTGACTGGGCTCCAGGTTGTTGTGCTCGGGCACTGATCCCTCTGGGTTCTCTGAAGGCGGTGTCGCCTCTGCGTTCGTCGCATCTCGATCTGGCTGCAGCTCAGAGTCTGAATCTTTCTCGTCGGACCGATCCGTCTCGCCGGGATGAGGGCGAGGCTCGGGTTGGGCAGAGGAGGAGGGCGGGGTCAAGGGTGTCACAATGGAAGGGATTGTTTCAACTATGTCCACTGTTTGGCAAGTCCTCTTTTTGGACATTGTAGCTGAACACTGATGCAGGAAAAATTCCTGGAAAGAAGTCATGCAGGAACAAGAGGAAGAACACGCAGCACAGTATTCTAGATTTTCTTCATCCTGTTTCTTATTATCCTTTTTGTCATCTTCCAGCTCCTCCTCCTTGTCAAGGAGAATGATTGTGGAGGTGATCGATTCTTCCTCTTCTTTCCCCAAAGGAATGACGATTTTCTCCTCCACTAGGGGAAGTTTTTCTTCACAGTTGTCAGGAGTTGATGTGTCTGGAGCTGATGAGTAGGTTAAACCCTGCATGTCTTCAGCGTCTGGACTGGGAACACATCATGAAAAGGAAAACCAGGTCTATATTAGACACAGCAACATGAGGGCACAGAGTAGAGGACAATGATAAAATTACTTTACAGTCATCATAAAATATCACCATGGAATTGTCTTTGTAGTATAAAGGCAAGCGATAAAAGTTTTTATTCACCTTAAACATTTTTGTTAATTGCATTCTTTAGCATTTTCTTTTGGGATCCATGTCATAGAAAACCACAATATGTTGCATAGTCATTACATTTTGAGTCAGTCAGATATATCAGTATGTTTTCACACCTGATAGTCCACTACACTCTGTGCTATTGGGGACCAAAGTTGCTACATTTGTTACATTTTCAGCTGCTGCGGTTCGCTTTCACACCACACCGTGTCAAACCAATCAAATTCTTTGAAAATCCTGGTTCTCCTCCCTCACTTGTGGCGTCGCTGCACCAGGAACCGCTGACCATTTGATTTTGGTTCCCAATAGTCCAGCCTACTGGACTGTCAGGTGAGAAAACACCAGATGTCTAGACTTTGACTGGGCCATTCTACCATGATGATGCTCTTTATTCTAGGACTGTGGCAGGTTCTTACACAGACACAAAGTCAGTGGTCGTAGTTTCCGTGGCACCTTCAGGATGTTGGGATTGTTCCGTTATGTTCACATCTTGAGATGAAAGGTTGCCTTGGAAAATCAAGATAGGTGTTAATAATAACCAGCTGTAACCATGACGTCACTTATTGACACACAGGAAGAAGCTTCATAATGTGCTGAACATCATACATATCCATTTTAGTTAGAGGGAAGCAGAATGGATGAAGTCAGTAGAGATCTTGTTTATACCTGTCGTCTCCTGATTACCTCCAAGGACAACAGCAATGTCCTTCACCATGTTGAAAATGGCATCTGAGGAAACAAAAAACCCAACACTACGGTTACCAGAGCTGTGAGTTCTTATTAACAAGATGGAAGTCGTCAATACAAATATTGAGTTGATTTAAGACCTTTTGCTGATCCAATCAGATTCTTGGACTTGTCTTCTCCAGGCAGACTTCCAGGAGGATAATCTGAAATGAGAATTCAAAGCTCAATGAGATTTAAAATAAATAATTAATTTAATAAAGCATTTTACTAAACCAAAAATACTCATAATTAAACAAGTGATTCTTTAAAATTATGCATTTTATTTTATTATTATAAAAAATTGGAAAATTTGGTTTCTTCCCAATATTTAACAAAATGTGTAACTAACAGACAGCTACTGTAATCAGCTCTCTGTCCAGTCATGGCGAATCATTTACTAGTACTTGTAGTAACAGAGGAAGATGAAATGATCTGATTTACTGTATATTGTTGATGCACTGATCCACTTTTCTTCATTTCCGATACAAGTATCAACCGATACCGATCCGATACAGAAAAACATTGCTGAACTGACTTAAAATGCTTATTTTGTCTCTCACAAACATAAATGTAATGAATTACAAATTTATTTGAAGTACCAGTAAACCAATAGGTGGTCAAACATGAAAAACAACAGAACTTTAATTTGTGCAGTCAGTGCAATTAGGAGTAAAACAGCCAATGTAAAGTAAACTGACAAAAACAATAGGTTGACTACTTTGGTCTAACGTAAAAAAAAACAAAAAAAAAACAGACTGCAACAAACCTTCCTTCTAATTGTTCATAAAGTGCAAGTAGGAATCCTAAATGAAATGTAAAGTAAATAAAGCATGATGTCGCTCAGATTACAAAGCAGAGAATTAATAGATAAATAGATCTGCCTTTATGGATACTGATATTAATATATCTCTGCTATACAGTAATTGTTTGAGTGTGCATAGAATTGTTTGTTAATTTTTATTTTAAATAAAGAAAACAAGAAAAAAACAAGTTCCCAGTGCATTGTGTGGACAGTCTGATCCCACCTAGATCATCGTCCTGATCTTCTGATCTCTCTGGAGGATCAGCGATCTCGTACTCTTCCACCATGCTTGTTCCAAACACCCTGACAAAAAAATGTTAAAAAACATTTCTAATGCAAGAAAGGAAGCTGCCTCCAGTGAGCATGTAATTAAGGAAAGTAGCTTTACTAATGTTCAGCTCGCCTAAAGATCTACCTGCAAACACTGGAGAAACAACAGTCTACTTCCTTCCTCTGAACTATTATAATCAATATTTCCTGCAAACCTCCCGTGTGCTACTGTACTACAGGCGGATTTATGTTCACACATTCAAAACGTGGGAAATGAAGTACACCCATATATTAACAGATAACCACGGTAACCAGAGGTGAGATAAAGGAGATTAAAAATACTTTCTGTGAAATGAGTTCAGATTATTCAGTATGCAACTAGCAGGTCTCTGGAAAACGTTCTTCAAGCTAAGGAAGAAGTTTCTGTTAGTAACAAGTTAATTGTAAATAGAGGAATTTGTAAATGTGTACAATATCAAACAGAGAAGAAACTTCAGCTATATAACTTCTAATACATGCTTGTTTCTATATTTGTCTTGTTTTTTTAAAAGCATCCAATTAGGGCTGTATTGTGTGTTGCAGCTGTGAATGTGTTATTCTTTCAGCAAATGGTCTTTTTTGAGTTTGTATACTCATGTATAACGTTAACAATTAATCGATTAGTCAATTTATCACGATTAATTGTTTCAAACCTATTTCCAATGTTTTTTTTTCTCTTTCTTATTCTTCCTGCTAACACTAATCTGAAAGCTGACGTACCTTATGAGACTAAGGGGACAGAAATGTTCCGAACCGAAGTGAGAGAGCAGCTCCACCTGAAAAAACCCAGAAACACAGATTATCTGGTAAAGACGCCCTGAACAAATCAAAGGAATTGCAGCGAACAAACTGGCTGGAGTGAATAATTCAGAGGGCATGAAAGATGATGTGTTTTATTAGAATGTCTTTAGGAAATACTAGCTAAGATTTCATTCTAGTAAATGATTCGTTTACTAGGATGGAAGCCAGACAATCATCCTGTCGATGATTAGAACAGCGTGTGCTACAAGAAGATCAGGCTAACCTTTATGTACTTGGTGAACATCTGAGGCGAGAGAAAGAGAAGAGGGGGGGAAAAGGAGAAAAAGATTAAGGATATATAGACATGCTTACAAACAGGACAACATAAAGAGCTCAGCTCTAATGAATAACAGCAGGTGAAGCGATGCCACTGTTTCACCGCGAGAGACCAAGCCACAAAGCATGGAGCTTTTAGAGAAATGTGCGATACAAGCAACACATAGAGACACACATCACTGCTCATCAGAAGCAAATAAAATATATTATAGAAAATTCAAAAGTGGCCATTTAACAATGAATTATTGCAAATAATAGAGAATTTGCTGGGGGTTATTTTACTGTGCTTTACATCAACAAAACACAGTGAAGTTTGACAGCGGTTCTGCTCACCTTCACGTATTTAGCATAAAGATGCTCGTCCAATGGGAAGCTCTGGACTGTGCGTTCATCCCTGGCGTGAAAGGTTCCCAGCTTTGACCACTTATTGGTCGGGTATCTGCAAACGTTCATTCATATGAGACAAGTTACTCTGACGATACACAAGACTGAAGGCTAACAGCCACAAACTGGTGTAACAATGACTGAAAATGTGTAAGGATTTAAAATCTGATGATGTCCAAATGTTACTTGGGTAGTAATGAGGTAGTAATAAAGCTCCTGTCTGATTTTTACCTTTACTGATACATTGAATACAGAATGCTAAAGTTTTCATTTAAATTAGAGTCAAGATGATTTACTACAAATGCACATCGCACTTTTCAGATTGTAATAAAAAAGTGCTCTGCTCTTTAGCAGTATTAAAAATACGAGAAAAAAGTTGTTTGACATGACCACCTCAGTCCGCGGTTCTTTCCCTGTAATACACAATAATTTGATGCTGATGTGTTAAAAGATTATTTAGTATTTGATTCGCCTAAACCAAAGTAGAACTTTGCAAGATGCTCAACATTCCTCATTTCAATGTTGTTATTTTTTTGAGTTCTCCTGAAATTAATACTTCATACTCCTAATATTGGGGCTGTATTGTTGTAATATTATGACTTGACTATTCTATTGACATGAATTCACAGTCCAAATAAATGGAAGCTGTAAAATAAATAAACAAATAAAAAGTTGACTAGTTCAGAGTAATGACAGGGTGACCTGACGTCACTCAGGTGATGTGAGGTCACCCTGTCAGGGCAACATCACTCTGATGTCAGGGTGACCTGACATCACTCTGAACTATGAAAATTCAAGTTGGGCAATGGTGAAGGAAAAAAAAAATGAGCTATTCCAAAGATTAAGTTTTCAAAGACCAAGAATTTGATTTGGTTCAACACTGGTGTTGAAAAGCAATAAAACATGAAAAACTAAGGTTATTATTATTACTCTTATTATATTACCGATCGCTGATAGAGACGAGAAAATCTTTGGGGGTGGAGGAGAAAAGCTCAAAATTAGCAATGTCCAACTGCTTCAACTGGATGGGCTCACAGAGCTCAATAATGAACCTGAGCAACAGAGAAACAGATGTAATAAAAAAACACATTTAGAACCATATTCAGGTGGAGAATGAAAATACACGCAGTAACTGAATACAGGGCAACAGACCAGATTTTAGTGCTGCAGGGGTTCAACATGTACAAGTCCATGTTCTCCTTCAAAATGGCCGACGTGCTCTGTGGAAAACGTTAGCAGACGTCAAGATTGATTTACCTTCTTTAAAGTGAAAGAAAGTGGAATGTGTTGACGTCTGAGTGGAAACCATGAAATAATTTACAAAGTACCTTCGCCTCGGGGTTAGCACCAAGTAACTTGGCCCCGCACTCTACCGAGGCGTAGTTATGGAAGTTCTTCTGGACCTTTTTCACCGTGTGAGACCCTCCGTTGTTAGAGGTGTGAGTGGACAGAGCTACTGAGGGGAGAAGAAAGAAAAAAAACTGATTTAATCGGTAAAATCTCCCAATTTGAAGCGAACCACTTAAGAGTGTTGATCGTACTCTTCTCTTTCTCCACTTCCATCATCTTCCGCTTCCACTCGTCAAAAGTGGGGATGTCCTCAGGGTCTTTGCTGCTCACAGTCGAATCTGTGTCGGCGCCGACAGGGGAGCTCAAGTCCTGCCAGATAATGAAGAAACGAGAGCTGGGGCGCCTTCTCTGACGGAGAGGAAAAAGAAAAAAAAGAAGCAGCTCGTCTGATCGCCTCACCTGCTCTTTCAGCGACACGTTGGCTTCCAGATGCTTGCTGCTGGGAGGACTCAGAGGGGGGGACACTTCGACTTTCGTACCTGTGGTGTGTGCGTTGGAGGTGTTCTCCAGCACTACTGGAGGGCTGCTGAGGGAAAACCAGCGTTTATCACTCCTTAAGAGACAAATAATAACAGTGATCCTTCATCGCTTGTCACTTCTGGGGATGCAAGTATCAGATTAATGGTTTACTGGAGTAAAAGGAGATCCAATCGATTTATGAATAGCAACCTTCTTTTGGCTTTTTCTGTTTATTTGGTCAATATTTAAATGCAGCTGACACAAAAATTGTTAAACTATAATGATGTGTTTATATTTTTTTAAGTCAGAATATAATGATAAACTTTGTTCATTTTACAGAAAGACGACGACTCAAGAGAGAAAACAGTCACTCAACTAATCATTAGATGATTGATTTTATCAACCGACTTTAGATGAACTCATTAATTGACTTGCATCCCTAATCACAACTTTTAATAAGCATTTTTTTAGCTCTATAACTGAACCCACCTGTCATCATACGAGTTGTCCTCTTCTTCCTCACAGTCAACTGGAAGCAGGTCGAAGTCGGTGACCTCAGGTGCAGCTGCTTCAGATCCATCACTTCAAGCAATTAAACAAAACATTTTTACACTTTTAGCAAGAAACATCAAACGCAAACAAAGGCAAATATTTGCATGGAGTGCAGCGGTGGCGGCGGCCTGCCTGCTTGTGGCGTCCATGTGGACGCTGTTTACGTTGGGGTCGTCTTTGTATGGAGCAGAAATAACAGACAGGGAGTTTGTAGGAAGCGGTGGCGGTTCAGAGTCCGGCTCTTCGGATCCAGATGTTTCTGCCTGTTGACGTTCTGAGCTCTGCTCGGGTTCTGGACGTCGCCCGTCTTCCTCCGGCTCTGCTTCTGCGGTCGGCTCGTCTGATCCGACAGCCTAATGGAAAGTCGGAGGCACTCGGGTGAGATCCCGGATCCATTAGCCGCAGCTGAGAGGCTGATTTATGAGACACTTAAGAGCGCTGAATGTTCTGGGAGAATTCAATACACACAGAGACGGGTTTGCTTACAGACGCCATCTTGGTGTTTGGAAGCAGTGAGGATTTACTGGGATTTCTGATTTTTTTTTTTTTTCCACTTGTATTTAGGTCGGCGTCTTAATACGGCATGTTAGGGCAATTGTAGATAGAAAAAATATGGAGTACCGTATTTTCCACACTATAAGGCGCACCGGATTATAAGGCTCACCTTCAATGAATGGCCTATTTTAAAACTTTTTCCATAGATAAGGCGCATAGAATAGATGCTACAGTAGAGGCTGGAGTTATGTTATGCATCCACTAGATGGAGCTGCACTAAAGGGTGAATATCTAAAGCCACATTGTTGACCTAAAGAATGTCAACAAAACAGTCAGACTCCGGTCAGCGAGGAGAGCCTTCCGACTGGGCCAGGATGCGGCCGGACGATGGTCACCCTTCTCCGTTCGCGCTCAGCATGTTCCTGGAGAACGTGGTGCTAAATGACATGCAGACGACCTGATAATCAGTTCTGTAGGTAGCTAGGCCAGTCAAACTTTATTAACAAACCAGTGTTGTGACAACTATCCCTGCATGCACCACACTCTTCTTCTTCTACGGGCGAAAATGAAGTCGGCGGCTGCTTACTGTAGTTGCTAGACCTGTTGTGGCTCAATACTGGTCCATTTATAAGCCGCACCGGATTATAAGGCGTACTGTCAGCTTTTGAGGAAATTGAAGGTTTTTAGATGCGCTTTATAGTGTGTAAAATACGGTACATTTTTGTCAAAAACTTCTGAGATTTTAAGATTAATCTCAGAAATTTGCTAGGAAAAAAACCTGAAATTTCTGAGTTTCAAAAATCTAAATATTTTGACTTTTGAAACTCAGACATTTTCAAGTTTTTCTAGAAGATTTCTGAGATTAATCTAAAATTTTCAACGTTTCTTTTTTTTTCTAGCATAAAACTTTACAGACATGGAAATTTCCTGGGGGGTTTTTCCACGAAAATTATTGAGATTTTTTTGGTGGAAACCTTAGCTGAAAAAACAGCATTTTTAAAAAAATATTATACAAAAAAAACATTTATTACTTGTTTTTTTCCCAACTGTAGGTTGTGACTTCATGGCATAAATTATAGATTGTGTTATAAACAAATCAGATAAAGGAATTAAGAACTAGTGAACAGGAAAACCAACATATGTACTAAAAAATGAGCCTAATGTTCACAAATAGATTTCAGCAATAAGCTAAGCTACACCATTATCACAGATTATTTTCTAATACTCTTAAATATTTCTATTAAAAAAAACCCAAATACTTCAGATATCCTCAATTTAAAGTGTGAGGAGTATTTTATTTTTTGGAGTATTTTATTTTTTGGTCCGTTTCTCCTACCTCAGCATGTTCCACTTCTTGTGTCTGCTGATGATCTCCAGACAGCTTCCCGTTTTCAGGTAAACTCCAGTTGTCTTCATTCTAAAACAGCAGAACGAAAGAAAAAACACATTTACTCTCAAATACATACAGATATATAGATAATCATTTTACAAAAAATGAAGTGATGCGTTTAAACAGAATCTGAGACGGGATCAATTACTTTAACGGTGTGTCAGACACAAAATATTATGAAATCAACTTTAAAAATATACAAAGTTGCAGGTGTTCCTGCTCTGGTTGAAACAATTAATCACAATTAATCAATTATAGAAAATAATCCTCAACTAATTTACTAATCGATTAATCGTTAACTGGAGTACACAGACTCAATTTTCTGAAAAAACCTACAACATATTAAGAGCAGTAACTAAGCCAAAACTACAAAAATTGTACACATTTTGCATTTAAGATACAAAAAAAGAGAATTTTGTCTGTAAATAGATTTCAGCCAAACATCTTCAAGAAGAATAGTTTTAGCTTTGCCTGGTTCCGATTTACTAAGGGAAAATATTTATTTTCTTATTTTTAAAAAAGGAATTGAATTATACATTTGCATCTATTAATGTATTTCCAATATTGTTTTAAAAAGTTCTAAATGGTAAAAGCAAAAAAATCAGTAAAATGAGGCATTTAAAAAAAAAATCAGATTTAACGATTAGTCGTCAGAAAAATTGATTACTTAAATAATCATTAATTGCAGCCAGAACATTTATAATATTTTAGATTATTTCCACATCACACAATTATAGAGCGTTACCTTCTCATTTGGGTCTGGATCCCCCGACTCCTCCGTCGACTGGAGGTCCTCGGAGGACACATGACTCTGAGCCTCCAGCTGTGGCTCCGTGGATCCCACGTAGCAACTACTGCAGTAAAAGAGAATCAGTGGCATAATAATGATACTGAGTCACCTTGTAGAGTAACTTCATAATGCACTGATAAAGCTGTAAAAAAAAACTCAGGTATTCGGCACGGAAAACTAAACTGACATCATCTGTAAAAATGAAAAACAACAGAAAGACAAACTGTCCAAATGAATCGTTTTACTATTATCTGTCTATCTGTCCAGCTGTTAGTGCAATCGCCTTGCACTAGTGAGTCATCTTTGTCCCGCCTCTTAAGAATTGAGATGAGACTTTTAGTTTTAAGGAGTTATGACAGGAGACAAAACTTCAGTCTCCAGACTGATGAGACATTTAAAATATCAACACACTTTGAAATAATACCAGTTTGTCCACCAGTGAAGCTGATCTTTGTATGTCCCAATAAGTATCATGATAAATGATACTATTGTCATTTTGGTAATATATTGATAGTGGCACAGTGATGCACGTTTTCCCTCAAAGACAATAAACTTTATTGTTGTAATTCTTTGTTTACAGTCAAATATGTTGGACTAGGTTGCACTGTGGAAACATACAATCTTTACATATTCTTACTTCTTTTGGGGCGATAATAATAATAATAATAATAATAATAATAATAATAATAATAATAATAATAATAATAATAATAACACTACTATGTACATTATGCAGCAGCACTCTGTGACATTAAGTAGTCTATTTACATGTATTTATTTAAAAACAATTCAGATAATTTATGTACTTTTTAAAAAATTATTGTGGCTCGTAGACAATCCATTTTAATATAGTTATAAAAGGGAACGTTGGGACATGCAATATTCATGAAGTGGTCAACTCAAACACAATAGCAAAAAGTGGAAAACTACTTCGGCTGCTAGTTTCAAAACAAATAAATCAATAAATTTAAAAATAAATATAATTTCGTGCAAATTGATAAATTAGCTATTATTAACATCAACTAATAAGTAAATAAATCACCCTAGTCTATAATCCATAATACGGTGACTAAGAGAGCACCAGATATTTACTGACCACATAAACTAAAACTTTCTTTGAACAGAGGAACAAAACTGAACTAAAATAAATCCCAAACAGTCATGGCCACAAAGATTTCTACACAAATGCTTATACTAGTAAAATATTGCGTCATCCTTCCCGTTTTTTGACTAACAGCAGTCAGTGGTTGATATGCTGTAATTAACCTTTAATATCATGGGTGGGACAAGTTCTTATCCCGCATATTCTATCTCTGTTGGCATAATGAGTTCTGTCAGAAGTTCATATTCCCAACGACTTCAGGCGTTTTGATCTTTTTGACACGAGGAACAAAAAAAGAGCCACTAACCGGTCAGCTGGTGAACCAAATCTTCCTCTTATAGGCTGATATGAGAAAGTCATTATTAGGAAACTGTTATTACTCATGCAGAGAAAACTGTAGGGGTTGTTAAGAAAGCTACTATTGTAGTCCTCAAATAGATTTTTAATTGAATAATTAGTTAACGACTGTAAAACATATTCCTATGGCTACTTGTTGATGGAATATTGCTAATTCGACCTCAGCCAGCGGCTAAAGCTACCTCATCCCAACAGGTCAGAAGTCAGCCAGGTGCCACATCACAACATAACGTCAGGGCTAGCTAGCTAGCTAGCTGCTGCTATACGAGTGTATTACGGTTTGAACACCACATATTAGCAGTCAATTAGTTTGTTAGTCTTCTTTTGTACGACAAAATGCCAGCAAAAACAAATGTTTTTAAACATGACAGGTGGTTAAAAAACTAATTAAAAAAACTCACCAACAGAGTACAGCTATACATAGCCACACTGACACACTTCGCCACAACAGTTGTGTCATCTTCATCCCTGTCCTGCCGGGACAAACATCGTCGCCGCACACAAAGAAACGTTTATTCTTTTAGTCTGTGGCTTCTTCAGCTGTGTAAAATATAAAATCAGCCGATATGTCCGATTTACGTCCCTGACATGTAACGGTCGCACTGGTTAACTGTGATGCTAGCCGCCGCTTTTCCAAACACAACCTCCACTTGACAGTCAGTGCGACTCCATGTTCAACAGACCAATGAAAACGCAGCGTCGCCGTTGCGCAGTTCAAACGCTGGGAGCGCTCGTTTTCTACACGCTCGCTGGCCGGATATGCTGAGGCACTTTCGCTCAACGTTAAGTCTGTACTCAATGGGGTATATGCCACGCACTTCCGTTTTTAGCACTCGTTACACACTCCCGGCTTCCGGTTCACAGGCAACTGCATGTTAATATTGGGTCCTCAGTCGCTGTAGGACTATTAATGATGCTTAAATAATTATTCAGACGTCCTGAAACGCTCCAACAACAAAGAATTTAAGCTGGATGTGTCAAAACTTCACAAAAACTTCAAAGGTAAGTTAATAAATCGTTTGTATTCACCAAAATGCCTGATATGTCTGACATGGCTAACAGGGACTAGCTTACAAAGATGTTAATGTTAAGTGTTTTATCTGTGCAGTGTGCAATTTACATACCTATTTATATATCTATGTAAACATATATAGATCTATATTGTGCCCAAGCTATCAGTCGAAGCTGAAGTTAGCTTCAGAATGTAGTATCTAATTCGGAAAATGGCTAAAGGGCGATTACACTTAATTTTCACTATCTTGAGCTTTTTTAATGTGCTGTACTTTAAAAACAACACCTAGACATTTCAAACCTAGCTAGATTATTCTGTACTAACTGCAGAATAAATTAAACAATTGTAAAACCTTCTAATTGATTTGTAAAATTTGTAAAATGTCAATAATAAATTCCAGAACACATTAGAGCTGAATTATTAATTTGGCATTATTTGTTGTTTTAACTTTACGTTTTCTTTTTTTTAATCTTTATTGTAGTTGGAGTTGGACAGGAGTTCAGTTTGATGGCTTCCTGGAGGGAGAGATCAGCTGAGTTAATGTTGACAACAACTTTTCTCCTGCTATTAACTTTTCTCCTTTTCTTTATATAGAAAGTATTTCTATCAGTTCCTCTTTTTCCGTTTTGTATACAGTATTTGCTTATAGTATTTTTTTTTTACCTTAATGCTTACCTGGTTAGTTGAGGTGGAAATGCCAGAACCACATGGACTGAGCTGGTTAATCAGATCAACCNATTAAAACGACTTCTTGTAATTTTAAGACATTGTTATAAAATTGCATCTTTATCCTGCTGTAACAATGACTGCATTCTTGAGATTAAAATTTCTTGTATCCTGACCGTAATGCTCCTTATACAACTCACAGAACAAATGGTTGAAATAAAGGTACTTTTGAAAATATTTTCTGTGATTTTATTATAGAAATTGAGGATGGGAGGAATCGATTAAAATCAAACCTGGTATGAAAAAAATCTTGCAAGTCAGATCATCCAGCCTTATTCAGTATATTAAATTATATAACTAACTACATATTATTTAATCACATTTCTTTGCTGGTGTTACCTAAATGTGTTGCATTTTAACATCCATCCATCCATTTTCTTTGCACTCTTGTCCCTTAGTGGGGTCGGGAGGGTTGCTGGTGCCTATCTCCAGCTGACGTTCCGGGCGAGAGGCGGGGTACGCCCTGGACAGGT
>CAEGAF010026434.1:0-13261 GCA_903067075.1 Micropoecilia bifurca | reverse complement strand
ACACACACACACACACACACACACACACACACACACACACACACACACACACACACACACACACACACACGCTGAGGCCATAAAGTCTCGGCTGGAGCCGGTCCTCTCCGGTTCCTCTTATCAAAGGGCTGTAAAATGGAAATTAGTCTGAATAGATGACACGGTCTCTCATTACTCACCGCATGTGTTAAGGAAAGTTGTAGGGACTAATGTTGAGTGTGATGGCAGCAGACTGATAATGGTGAGATGTTTTAGTTTACTCATTTTTTATGGACTCCATTAATCCACATCCTTCCCTCCGTTTGCCTCTCCTGCTGAATTTCATCACTCGTTCAAGGCGGCCTCCACCCTCCACCCTCCACCCTCAGCTCATTTTCTCCTCACCAGGTTCAGGTTGATTCTCACTCTTTTCTTTTGGCCCCATTTCCCGTTTCTAGTCTTTCTAAGAATGTTTTTTTTTTTTTTTTTTACAATTTTTTCATAGTTGTGGTGTAGTACGCTGTAATTTGATACGGGTAATAAAAAACTGCCAGACAGGGTTCTTATTGTGTGGGATTGGGCAGCTTGCCGGATGTTAGGAACGTCCCCTGCAGTGGCCACTAAACTGATTCCCTCCTCAGTGCTTTCATTCATTTATTTCACGGCAGGTGCATTGGAACAGGTAGCAGCGATGAAAAGCTGCTCGTGTTGTAAATCTTGCATGTCGGCCAGGGGTAAAGTTCCCTCCACGTTTTTGGAATACAGACAGCATTTCGACTCTTGCTCAATCTTTGTATGGAAAAAATGAAGAGACCTCTGCACTGAAACCAATTGAAAACCACCTGGTTATTCCACCAACCATTGATTTTATGAACTCCTCCTGATTTAAAACATTAGTGATGTTGTTTCTAAATGAATATGAACGTGTTGCGTTTACGTTGTTTGAAGTCTGAAAGCCCTGTATGTGTTTAGTTATTTTGATCCTTCCAAATTTTTGCTCAGAATTTCAGACACATTTTTGTAGTGCACAGAATTTAAAAAAATCATTTTACTCAAGCATATACGTAAAAAAAAGTTAAATCAGAGAAATTGATCATTTTACAGTATATTAAGATGGTTTTAAGTTTATTTTATTAAAGTATTTGGTGTTGTTTTGATAGAAAATCACAGTGTGCAGAATAAATGTTATAAAAGTATTATTTCTACTTCTGATGAAATAATACAATATATTCTTTTGCAGTTCTAATAATAATCCCAAGTAACACTGCTTCCTAAGACCTTATTGTATCTTTTATTAGACATTTATGTTCTGCTCTCAGCTGGCTATCAGTGATAATTCTCATATTAACCATTTGTTTGATAAATGTGATAAATAATGCTAGTTTTGTCTCCAAATATTCCCCAACAGCTAAAGCTCTATTTCTTTAGCTGTCAGGGAACAATTGAGGGAGGGGAATCATCCAAATTTACTCCCACCTTCAAACATTTCAACAGTCACAGCACAGATGTTCACCAGTTGAATTTAGCCTCCAAAAAAAGCCACTAGGTTTTCTGGACATGACATGAAGCTACTTGTGTATGAGGATCTCCTGCCTGTGCCTGGTCAGCCCCCTGCTGGACTCCATCTGCCCAGACTTCAATTACCAGCAGCAAGACTGTCTGTACCTGATAACGTAACAAAGTCAGGCAGGACCCCGGCCTGGTAGTAAACTAATACGGCCGCCCCCTGTCAGAGAATGCATTACGGAGAGAACGCGGAAAGATGGACAAAGAGTGGACGAAAGGCTCGTTGAAAGGAGATGATGAAATTAAACTTAAAAGTCTCTTGCAGTTTAGATTCTGTCAGGCAAAAATATTTCAAATGTCATCTTTTTTCACTGTCACAGACATTGTGCAGCAGTGTGAACTCTTTTGTTTTTCTAATCGTTCTATATTTGTGTGAAACGATTAAATATTAATCCAAACGGTTTTTTGCAAGCCTTTCTTCAACAAGACATGACTGCCTGTTTGCACCTTCCTCGGTTTTAGGCTCATAGCTTCTCTGAGGTGCAGCAAGAAATCTGAGTAAGTAAGGTTAAACCGGACGGACAGCGCGATGAAGTGAGAGGACATGCAAGGAACTCACAGATTTAGCGAAAGCAGACTCGGACTAAAAATAAGCAAGAGAAAAAACATCGCCAGACAGAGGTCAAGTTGTTTGACATGTGAGATAACGCTGCAGAAAAGTGAAAATTTAAAGAGAATCTGACCTGAATTAGGGAGAACGTTGAAAAACGGGAGCCTGAATGACATTCCTATCATTTCCTTTGAGGCTGAAGTGTGTTCACTCTTCTGGGCACTTTAGTGCCCTTTGTGCTGGAGGAGTGTGGTGTCAATGCTGACACTGGCTGGCAGGACGGCGAGCTAATAGCCGGACTGGGCTGGTGTCGGCCCTGAATGGCACAAATCAATAATCCCCTCAGTTACAGACTCAGAGGGTCCCAGACCGAGCTGCAACCATGCCAACCGTTTCACTAACACTTTCTTAATGATCTTCTCTTATGTTCCTGTCCTTTGGTCAGTTTTGCATTTGATTTTCTAAACTTCTGGCCACTTTATTAGGTACACCTGTTGAATCACTTACACTTAGATTTACACTAAGTGTAAGGCAGTGCAGAGGGCATATCACAGCTGGTGTGATACTCTTGTTTCTTTGTGCTTTTACAGAAAATAATTAATTTGGCAATATGTTTAACATTTTAGCCTTTTGAATTCGCAGAAAGTTACAAAAACAATATTTCTTGCTACGTTTTTTGGCATATAGAAACAACTGATGTGACTAACTAATACAAAGCAAGAAACGTTTGGCCCAGTTTAACTTCAGACAGTGAGAAATAAATGTGCATGTCTTCTTTTTATTCGGTGAATATTTACTGCAGTCTATGACTTCTGTCTTCTCTGTTACAGAAGAACAAAAGCAGACAATAAATGAACAAAAACAACAACTGTGAAATATGCTGAATTTCTGTAGAGATAGAATCCTGAGTATGAACTCCAGAATCTGAAAATGAAGAGTTGGAACAAAATAGGTCATAAATGCTTTGATTCATGCCTTATGTTGTTCTTGTGCATTTAGACTAATTATTGTAAAATATCAACTAGTAGTCCTGATCTGTCAAGCCAGTTCCTATCCAAATTAGCACAACCTCTGTCTCCGTCTGTAAGCTCGAGTCAAAAACATCAAACGCAACACTGAAATTCAATTATGCCAACACAGACGATTTTGATTCCCTGCTGAAACCCTCATGAGCTCTTGGCCTTTTCCGTTTATATTCTCTCATTTTCGTGGGAAACAGAACCACTTTGGGTCGAGGTTCACACACAGCGTGATTTGCTTTTTGCAGCAAAAGGTGCCAAGCTGTGCACAACTTTAAAGGCCAACATACAGTGCAATTATTTACTGCCCACAGCACTCTAAAGTTGTTAGAAGACCCGCTCACTCAGACCCACACGCTAAACACACACTGCAGACTTTGTTATCTGGCTGGCAGAGTCCGACTTCCCGCTACAGCAGTTTTCCATCCTGAGCAGAACAGTGTGCTCGTTGTGTGTGCGCTCACAGAGCCGCATGCAGTTACACTGGATCACATTCACCGGGGAGTGTTGTAGATGATCGCTAAAAGTAATAAAACTGAGAGGCACTCTGACAGTAACAGTCTAGTTTAAATACTGAATTTGCTTTATTTGAATACTGAGTGGAAACTATTTGGTTATCTTGTAGGTCTGAGTGATATAAATTATCCTCTGGTCCATATTTATTAGAGATGATTTCACAAGTTCATCCTGAATCGCTTGCCGTCGAACCTTAAAACTTTTTTTGTGTTGACAGAGGAAAGTCTCTGCCACAGGCTTTTCCTCTAACATAGTTTGATTCCCTTGTTGTCACACAGCATTTCTGAGCTTGTTCTGTGTCCTGCTGAGGGGATGTTCAAGTGTGATTGAAATATTTTCTTCACTTCTGCTTTTTTTTTCTTCTTTTAGCTTGTTTTGGGGCTTGGTCTGAGAAATGGAAAATTGCTCTTGTGCAAGAAAGTCTTGCGCACTTTTCCTTTTTTTACTCACGGTGGTGGAAGTCCTGGCAGCGCTCTCGCTCTCTGGGTGTTCACACTGCGCATGCAGGAGGCAAGGGGAACCTATCTCACTCTTCGTTTCCTCACAAACAGAAGAAACACACACAGACATGCTGAACACACATTAGGTTGCATGATTTAATGTAGCAGTGTTCATACAGTATGTTCACTTATGCACGCATTTACACGCTAGCGGGAATTCACCCTTTCACTCTGTGACTTATCTTTCTTGACACGACTTCACTCATGTGAGTCAGCTGGAGAGAACATCATGTCGTTAGCCGGGGGTGTGTATGCGTGTCAGTGTGTGAATGACCTGGATAGAGCTTTTTATGCTGTGTAAGCCGGCTAGTGTTGCTGTATAGTGAGCTTATGGGCGCAGTAACTGAGCGTCGTGTCGTTTACAGCGTCCCGTTGGACATTGAAGAAAAGAGGAATAAACGAACACGGATACTGCTGAAACACGTCTTCCAGAAACTCTACGTTGAAACATTGTTTCTATTACGATACTTATTATTAGTTTAAAATGCTGACATATAAATGATAAGTCACTCATTGCATTTTTTTTATAATCTTCTGTGTCACATCCATTAAAATTTGAATAGTCGGAGAACAGAGTGTTGTCATTAGCTACATTAGCAACACGTTGAGTTCGACTGTGCTCGTGTTTCCATGGCAACATGTAAGGCTCAAGTACATCACTATGGATGCTTATTTCAACAAACATTTTCCTTTCAATACAGAAAAGTGGGGAAAATAATTGCTGCAGTGTTGGGAAAAAAACTGGACATCACTAGAATTATTGTTTATTACTTTTACTGCCATATTTCTCCAAGTGTCGCCAACCAGCTGTGTAAATTATATATATAAACGTGTATAAAAAATTGTGGTTTTGTTGCAATAATAGCTGCTTAATTTTCTTACCCAAAGTGAACTGGCAGATAGACGAGGAAGTGTCCGTCTTTATATAAATTGGAATCTGAATTGCTAAGGGATTTAAAACGAGGATGGGTTGTGTAAGCTTTACTGGCAGCTGCCTCATTATTGTACCTACAACTTTTTTTATTTCTAACTGAAAATATTTGACATGGAATCATAACATTTTTTCTTGACAGGAGGGGATCTTGACATACTGGCACGGTTAGCTAAAATACAAAACAATGGTTTGCAATTAACCTCAAAGTAAAGAGGTTTTCAAACTTTTTGTTTCTCTCCCTTTATTGTTTAATGTGACAGAAGCTAGAAAAAAGTACAACTTTTCATTAGCTTTTTCTGTGCAAATCCATGTGGCCTTTGGAAAGTCAGTAGCTCGTATCAAGCTGTTGTTCTGCTCAGCTGAACATTTTCATTTGTTTCAAATTGTGACACACATCTAAAGAGTTTAATATCAAAATGCAGAAATGTAATGTTACTGCACAGAAACTGGTCAAGAAAAATGTGATTTAAAAAAAGGAAACAGAGGTTTCAATCTTAAACATATGTTCAAGATTGCTTGTTGCAGGATGGTTTGTATTTTTAATCTGAGGAGATGGCAATGTCAGATCTCTGCAGGCCAGAGGAGATAGACTTTCGTCAGCTCTATCAAGATAATCTTGCATGTTGAGAACAGAGACTGTTCCAGAGGTTGGGACCCCTTAATGCTCCATGCATGAGGGGATCTGTGCATCAGACGGCTGGTGTATCTAAGCTCTAATGTGACCTTGACACAGTTTCTGACTTACAAGATGTGCACACTGCTATGTGGGAGACACTCTTGATTCTTATGCAGGGTGAATTGCAACTTGCTTTTCATTGCAAAACATTTCTACTTTGCTACTCTTTTAAAAGTATTTGCAATTACGAGATTAAATTCTGAAAGATCATGAAAGTGTCACTGTTACATTATTTTGTTATAGTTTTGACTTTATTACGATTAGATGACATGTGGGCTTGCCATGTATTCCATAAACTGAACACCTGCTGATTGTTGGTGGAAAAAACAAGCTGGTGGGTCTTCAGCTTCCTCCTTATCAATATCAGCCATTCTTGTATTAGTTTGGTGTGGAGTGCATTATAGACAGAAGCTCTAATTTGATCTGCTGTTTTCTGCCATGTCCTAAAAGCAATTTAAACATTCCTGAATAAGATTGGTAATTATTAATGACTGAATTAGTCTTTGTCTAGATGCAGTTAAGATACATTTTGGTATAAACGACAGCGAGACTACTTATCTCAACCATTACTTATCTCAATGGAACTGGGATACAAACTATTGCCTTGAGTGCAAGTGAGCTGCAGAATTTAAGCAGTAGGTTTTACGCCTCCTTTTGAAAGGTATTGAGCAGAGCATAAGGATCTGAAGCTTTGTAACTAAAGTTGATCTTAGTTCACATTAAACGACATCATTAAATTTAAAAAGCCCATCAGTCAGAGTCTTCTCTTATCATATCAGTGCTCCAGCTGTAGCAGTGGGTGCAGTGATGTTAGAGGCTATCAGCTGATGAAGAACGACTGCTGGGATTATTTCTGTCATGCTGTGTGTTGCTGAAGTCGGTGACACAGTCCTTGGTGAAAGTGACGGAAAGACGAAGAGACAGCTTGCATTCCAGCTAGCTGCAGATTTACTTTGCAGTTTCCCTCCTCTTCCGTGCCTTTTCACCTCCTCATCTCTCCTCCTACCCCAGGCTCCTGACCTTAAATAGCAGCCTCTTTATGTATGACTGGGAGATAGATTTTCCAATAACTAAAGCATCCCGCTTCTGGGTAAGGCCACCTCACAGAAACACAAATGTTCCGGCAAACGGGAACTGTGCGTCGTTTCTCAGTGTACTGACATCCGAACTGTTTTTTTTTCTTGTGCCGTCTTATATGAAAGTGTTGCACATGAGGACGAGCTCTGCTGGAAGGATTCCTGGGCCATTTTGGAGCAACTTATTTCCAATCCTTGGAGTAAAACTCACAGAGTTGAAGGAGCTGAACGGGATGTTTATTTTTTTCTTTTGTGCTCACACTTCCTGCACAAGAAGAAAAGGTTCCTATTTATACAACCTCTGGCTTCTCCTCTGTCTTTTACCCTCTCTTGGTCAAGAGAATAGTTAACCTTAAAAAGCCTTCCACCATTTCTCTTCTAAAAGGGCAATAATTTATCACAGCATGTCAGACCCTATTGCATGATCTGGAGTTTGATAGAGTTCTCCGTCCTCCCTAAGCTGCAGTTGGATAATGAGGGCCCATCATAATCTGGGTGCAGGATGCTGGCTTGATTTTTGCCACATAATATTAAACCATCTTACAAACTTACAAAACACATTACAAAGCATAGAAGGGCGTATTAAAGAGTTCCATCTATCAGCTGGTGATGGGAATTAGGCTTTTACATCATAGCTCTGTTTGCCAATAATGAATTTCTTCACTTGGGTGAACCTTTACTCTCTCTAATGCCCACATCTGATGTAGTTTTTAGTGACAAAGATACAAAAGTTGAGGGAGACTGGTGAATTCATTGTGATGGATGAAGTCAAGAAGATGCATGTTAATTGCCATTTGCGCATCATTTTAATGCTAAAGCTCAGGTACTATAATTTTAGACAAAATGAAAAATGTCTATTTCCAAATGGTACAAGCCTAGTTTAGAAACAGTTTCAGTTTCTCAGTTGATTATGTGTGTATTCTTTAGCTGGCTCGTCACCAAAATCATTCCGTTTTTTTTTTTTTTTAATATCCCATTTTTGTTTCTTTTCCCCATTGAGATTTGATTAATGATTCCTTCAAAACCAATCACAACATATAACTAAAAGTAATAAATCATCTCCAAGTTTAGATCTAGCTCTGTTTAAAGATTTTAGAAAGTGTTTCTGCTTGATGTCCTCACTGTGCAGCATTTTGCCGGTTTGGAGTCAGACATTTCCCCCCGCCCTTCCCCTCAAATAAAGAAAAAAATCTGAAAAACAAACCTCGTCTCATTCTCTCTCACAAACCTGTTTTTTTTACCTCAGACTTTTCACCACAGTCTCGCTCCTGCAGATGAGGCCTCTGGTGGGTTGTTCTTGACACAAATGAATTCAAAATCAACAAAAGCTTCAGGCTGTTTTGTGAGGTTTGTTCGTTGTGGAGGTGGCAGAGTGACTTTTGTCTTCCGCCGCCTGACAACATCTTTACTTTTGTAAGCAGAAGCTGGCAGAAACTAACAGATTGTCAAGGAATACACCTCTGTCTGATAGCAGGGGGAAAAAAATGGCGATGCATCTTTAAAAAAAAAAAGAAATGCTTTCTTTTTTTTAAAAAAAAAAAAAAGAAAGAAAAAGGATTGCTTGACTCATTACAGCAAAGTAAACCTTGGGTTCATATAAATAGGCTTTCTATAAGGGCAACATTTTCTTTCTGCATTGTTGACAATGCAGCATTGGTGGGAGGAAATGGCTAAATCTATTGTACGCGGCGACAGTAGAAACAATAAAGGAAATGCCAAGGTGGGGTGCGCTTTGCTTTGTGAGCTGCGGAAGATCAGACTGGTGTGAACCGAAGCGGAAACCAATCATCAGGCACAAAAATAAAACCTGACCTGCTTAATTTTCAACTAATCTGCCCTGAATTGGGCAGGTACACTTGGGAATTGCTGTGCTTAGCCTGCAAGCTGTTCCATAAATTGCATGACTAATGACTGGACTGAGCAGGCTTCAGTTCCTGACAAAGGCAGATTTGATGGCGATATGCTATATGGAAGCATTTATCAGTGGCCGACAGACAGGCTTCCCCTCTAAACAAGCGTCCTTACCTTGATTGGCTTGGGGCACATCTCCTTTCTTAATTTTTGCACATTATCTGACCAGCACAGATTAGCATAACTTAATTTGCTCAAATTAAACCCAAAAGGGGGAACAAAACGTGCCTAATTTACATCACTTTTGGCACTACTGAGAAGTTATTGTGATTATGCATGAGGAATGACTCTGGAAAACACTCATATGCCTCGGCCTACTTGCATGTACGGGATTAAAGTTCTTGTTTTCAGCTTACATTCGTCAAGATGTTGGACACATCCTTTAGAGGCTATTGGCATAATCCCATGCAGTTGCCTCATAGTTACTGGCTTCACATTTATGAAGGAAGGTGTGAATATTCTGGAAGGTGTGGCGCTTAAATGATGGTCTGTTGGTACCAATTTACCCAAATGTGCCAAGATAATACCCTACCACCTGGATTTGGCAGCTGAAACAGAGACTCATCAGATTTTCCAACGTGTTTACGATGCCTTATTGTCCAATTTGTCCACTTTTGCTGAACCTGTGAAAGTTATGGCCTCGGGTTCCCATTACTGGCTGAGGTAACACGCGGTGTGATCTTGTGCTCCTGTAGACCATCTGCTTCAAGTTTTACCTGCTGCCAAAGATGGTATGCCGCCTGTCTTGGTTGCAAAAAGTGATAGTTGGCACGAGAAAGGCATTTCTGACCACCCAACAATTCTCTTATTGGATATTTTACCTTCTTGAACCATTTTCTGTAAATTTGAACGATGGTGATGTGTGAAAATCTCAGCAATGCTCAAAGTCAATTAAATTGTGTTGTTTTTCCCCATTTCTGATGCTTTTAACTACAGTTGAGTCGCTTCTGTGCTACGGACTGAGTCGCTATTTGTGTTAACAAGCAATTGTACAGTTTTATCTTGTAAAATAGAGTGTACAGTGTGGTGGTGGTTTTATCTTGTAAAAATCCTGTCAAGGCTATTATTTCTTCCAACAAATTTGCAGACATTTTTCTCTGTTTTTGATTTTCAAAGTTACATGCTATTGTACCAAAATTAAACTTCAAGAAAATATTAAATATAGAGATAAAGGGGTAAAACGGGCTAAAGGAAGAGAGAATAAATGCTAAGAACCCCAAGGCAATTATCATAAGATAAAAGAAATAAAACAAAAGAAAAAATAACCTGAAAATATAATAGGGTCTGTGAACAACGTGAAAGAAAAGGTATGGGAAACGGGGGGGATATCAAAAGCCTTAGGGTGGAAATCAAATCATACAAAGTGACCCTTTAATACACAGGCTCTGAAGCTTCAGGATATAAATGGAAAAAAATGTTAAATCACAGTCAGTTTTGAAGCCAGATTTCAAAAAAGCAGCCCACGCCTCAGGATGTCTTTGTTGTCCTCACCATGACCTCACCTGACCGGAGCTGCCATGTCCCCTTTTGTTGCTCCCTTGTCTGTTAGTGGTTCTCTCGGGGGGATTGACTGCTCTGTGCCTCGCTCCCCCCATCCTTTTGTTCACCTCCTCCTCCTACTACATCTATTTCTGGATCTGGCAATTTAATGAAGACCACACTCGCAGTGAACGACTCCTCATCATCAGCATTCACTGCTTTTGAATTTGTGTGCTTTCATTTTTTGAGGTTTGTGTTGTTATGCTGAGGTGAAGTTGTGTTTTGGGGTTTTCCTGTAATGATGGCATAGTAGATTAGCTTCTTAGGAGAAAAAGTAATTTATTCAATCTGAGCACTCCTCTGACTGAATAGCACACGTGGTAAAGATGTGTAATAAATAATTAACATTTTATTACAGAAGCATACACTTTCCTCCTGTAGTGAGATATGGTGTCCCTCAGGGTTGAGCTGTAGGTTCAGCTCTATTTTTCCTGTAATGCTTCTGGGTGCTAATGAAATTTTCTGTAATCATTACGCTGATGATACCCAGCTCGTTGTCTTTGACTCAAAGTGACACTAATCACCTGTCATAAAGACGTACAGATCTGGAGGAATCACACGTTTCTTTCCCTGCATTCAGCTCAAACTGAAGTCATTCACCGTTTCTCTTAATGGCATTACTTCATCTCCTGAAAACTATGAAGAACCATGTGATTATTCTTAACCAGAACTTTAGCTTTTCTTCACACATTTACCAAATCACTAAAACAGCCTACTTTTGTCGGCTGTTTTAGTGATTTTCAAGACTTGATTGTTGTGAAGGAGACATTAAAAAGTTACACGGCTTACTTTTACAGCCCTCCATCTTGAATAAAACAGCTCATTATTCCACATCATCCCACCAAAGCCCATTAGTTGTAGTTCACAGGTTCTACTGTGTTGTTCCATGAACACTCAGGTTCAGGTTTAGTTTCCAGGCTCCTTTGGTTTGGAATCAGCTACTGGTTTTGGTGGGAGTTGCTTCACGTTTTAGCTAAAGGGGATTCATTTAATTTGACCAACTTTAAAGTTTGGTGAAATCCTTTTTCTGCCCTGTCACAACAAATGCAAATATATTGCTAAATTTTGCTGGGGCTCTAACTGGAAACATGACCGTTGGCCAGTCATGCCAATAAAGAATGAATATGGGATAGCATTTCCCAAATTGATGGGATTTTTCCTTTCCAAAGACCTTGAGAACTTTTGCTCATGAGCATGGCACCATAAGCTTATTAAAATACAAATCTGATCAGGTGGCTTCTCCTAAAAAGCTGAAAAACTTGGATTTTTTTAGCAGGATAGTGCAGTTAAATCAACACAGATGTATTTCATCAGACACAAAACGAACCTTTTTCCGTCGCTATCTTGAGTCTTCACACCTAAATTCTGTGACTTTCAAGAGCTACGTAATTCAGAGGTGATATTATTAGCAACTAATTCCTGCTGTGGTTACAGATGGTTTTGCATGTTAACTGTACACTCAACACATCTAACACGTACACAGCTCTGCGTTCTGACAGGATGGTGGTTTTCTGTTTGCTGGGATGTGACTCTCCCCTCGTCAACGTAATTCTCTGTAATTGGCTTTCTAATTTTGTGGGATAATGAGACACGGAGAGTATGGCAAAAGGCTACACTGCAGTATTTACCTACAACACCAGACAATTAGTACATGTAATCTTAATCACAGGCTGGGAGGTGGACCTGTTAATGAGGCTGAAAAGGGAATTGTTCCCACTTTCCACTTAGCTGCTGTTAATAAGGTTGGAAAAATGGGTTAATTGGACATTCTATAAAACTATTTTTAATTTATCATCAGCTAATTATATGTTTATTGTTACTAATCATTAATAATGTTGAAATTATTACGAGGCGGTAATGTTATGGACTGTTTTCACAAAATGCAATTAAACCAACCAAGCAGAAATAATTGCAGATGTTTTGGCACGTTTTCGACTTAAGTGTTGATTACAGTGCCAAGTCGTTGTTGTCATGGTGATTCCAAGCACCTAAACAGAAGAGTGGTCAGATTTCTGGCTTCGTGTGACTGCGTGAGAGGGATATTTTGAAAGTAGAACGGGTTGGTCCTGGCTTGGCTTTTTGTTGCTTAAAACTTTCCTTTGTAGACTCTATTTCCTGCAATGTTTTGGGAGCTTTGTTTAATATTCCCCTGACTGAAACCCTTCCAACCTCCATGCAAATCCTGGCATTAGCTGAAGATTACAGGCAAGCAAAAGTCAGGAAACTCCTGAACTTAATTTTAGGTTAAACAGACTCCCTGCAAAAGATTGACCACAACTCTTATTCTAAAAAGTCTCATCAGTGATGATGATGCTTCTCTGCTTCAGTTTTAATCTTTGAACCAGTTGGGACAGGTGTGAGCTTGTTGTGCAGGGTGTGAAGCTCTAAGCCAAAAAACATTTTTACATTTCAATCATTTGGCATTTAACCTCTGAGGTTTTTGAACGTCCTTCTCACAGAATAATGGGCCCTTTGTAACAATATCCAAAACAAAGAATATGTCCACTTTTCATGTTTGAGTTCTTTCTCTTTTTTTCCCTACTGATTGTTCTGTTTGTGCAAATTTTTTCAAACATAAAATCATTTACTTTTGATGCTTTGTTTTGTATCTACGATCACCCACCCACATTGTATATTTAATTGGAAGTGTGTAACCTTAACATTTTTCTATCTTTTCTGTCAAACAAATATTTCTGTTAGATATTAACTAATCTGAGAGGTTTGAATACTTAAGAGCAAGGTTAAACTATGAACTATGAAATTTATATCCGAGATTTTCTTCTTTCTGATTGGTTTTGGATTTTTCCACTTTCCCAGCAGGATGGTGGTTTGATTCCCAGTCTGTTGAAAGCTGACAGAACGCCACTTTTCCCTCCCTACATTTACACGTAGAATGAAAGCAAAGCATATAAGGAGCCTTTAATTTGTGTGTGTGTGTGTGTGTGTGTGTGTGTGTGTGTGTGTGTGTGTGTGTGTGTGTGTGTGTGTGTGTGTG
>CAEGAF010026430.1:0-11968 GCA_903067075.1 Micropoecilia bifurca | reverse complement strand
TGATTTTTGACCTTTATTGAGTTTTCACAAATCAGAAAAAGTTTTCACAAATCCCAAACATGGTTTTAAATATTCTGCTGTGCTAGCAGAATAATCTAGTCCAGGTTTGAAGCGTCTAGGTATAGTAGATTTTGAACTACAGTTAATGATGCGGAAGGTAGTGAAAAATTAAGTGGAATCGCCCTTTAGCTATTGGGAGCTAGAAATGGAAACCAACTTCAGCTTTGTGTCATATCAGCAGAGTTATTTAAATATTGGCAAAATTAAGAGGCAACATTGCTGGAAGAAAGTTGTTAAATTAAAAAGCTTAGATAGAGTGATGTGTAACGTGACCCACTCAGCAAGTCTGATTCTTTCTGTTGAATAAAAAGTTGTGTAAACAATCGTTTCATAGTCCTGCGGCTGAAAATTTGCTTCTGAATCACTAAAACATTTCGTACTTAGTTTGTTAAACCAGGACCAGTTATAACCTTACAAAATCAGTATATATACACAATGGTGAAAAGTTATCATAAAATTAGTATAAACTGAAGAAGCTAACAAGTAACCAATGCTTATAGTTGTAAAAGGTTTTACTATATTAGGTCTAAAAATGCAAATCCCAGTGAATCATTGTCCCTTTTTCAAACTGATTAGTCTTGATTAAATGATAGTGATTCACTCATAAACTGATTTTGGAAATTATTTTGAGGCTTATTACAATAAAACAGTGGTTTTGATAATAAGGTCACACAATGTTTTAGCCAGGGGTTTGTATGGTAAATTATTAAATATGAACAAGGGTGGGGAACAACAGAAAATAATTGAGAAACACTGGGTTAGACCCAGTTGTCCAACTTCATTCTCAGTTAAATACGTGTTTAAATTCATTGACTTCAATCCTGTAGAAGTGAGCACAGACATAGAAGCAGATGGTACTGTAGCGCCCTCCTCTGGACTGACGCAGAACGTATCCTAATAATCTTACTGATAATAATTTACTGGAGAAAGGAGATTTTCAAAAAGTCTGAAGCCAAGTGTGAAACTTGGGAAACAGCAAGAACAGTCGCATCAGGATGTGACCAGAGACGGCTCTGCATGCCTAACAGAGCCAACAGACAGAGCAGCAGTTTTCTGTCAAGAGGGGCTTTGCAGGGTTTTGGGAGCTTTAGTGTTTGCTGTTGATAAAGGTACACGCGCACACGCACACACACACACACACACACACACACACACACACACACACACACACACACACCTATTCTTGTACTAACGCCAAACTGAAAACTTTGTGCTGACTTCCATTCATTTTAGTGACTAGATTTATGCCTAACCCAGACATTTTCACAACTTAATTCATGCCACACCTCTAAACCAAACTAGTAGAGCTCAATAAAATCGTTTTCTACAGATGACCTCCCTTTGTGGGTAAAAGCGGTGTGATTGGTCCTCATATGTAGGGTATACACACGCACACAAACACACACTCACAGGACAAAGCACACGGAACAGTAATATTTTACAAGCCATCCAAGGAAAACTCATTTTCTTGTTTATGTTTTATGGATAATTACAGGGAGAACCTTGACCTTGAATCTGTTTTGAATTTCATGCAGAGCCGTTGGATCCTCATATGAAGATTAAGTACAGGAACCAAGCATGTGCAGTTCTTTAATTTTGTGTTATTAATAGCTAATTTCAAACTAAGTGGTATTAAATTGAAAAAAATATTGTATTTAATTTCCTTGTATAATAAGATACCAAACCTTGAAAAAGTTTTTAACTCACCCCTTCAAAGTTTTTAGCTTTGTGTCATGTTACAGCCTCAAACCTCTATGGTCTATTGGAATTCTTGGAATTCATTGCAACCAAAACCAATACCAAGTAATGCAAAATTGTAAAGTGGAGGGAACATGATGGATTCTTTTAAACATTGTCTGCTCAGAGATGTGCAATACTGTATATTTAGACCTGAGCAGCGGAAGGCATCAGGTGAGTGATTTTAAAGTTCCCCTGAATGGCTGCACTGCCAGCACAGATAAGGACAAATTCCAAATGTCATGACGGCTTTGAAAAGAAATCAAGTTTGACTCAGGAAAGGACATTTCTGACACACTGAATGATTGACTCATATTCTGTTATAATGAGCCTTTGAGTTAACAAGCCGTCCCTTACAAATAGTTTTGGTGTTATCACTTAGTCCTGTTCCCTCTGCTCCTGCCCTTTGGCCATCACCACCAGCAGGACTTGTCCTCCACTGAGTTGGAGGACGTAATTAACTTTTTACCCAAAAACATTGTTAGAAAAGATCTATTTCTCACTGCAGTGTTAATGTAAGGCTCAGGATAATAGAAGGAACTAGAACATTTCTGAAGACATTTAAATGAGACCTGCCACAGTCTGCCCATCAACTGGAGCCCAGTATTATGATGCTAAAAATTAGCTTCAATGCTAATGTGGCTGCCATTCACTGATGAACATATCAACAACAGCTATGCTATATTTTAAAGGTAGAACTATTGATTTTTGTCAGATTATTACTATCATTTCCATAAGTCATCCCATCTTTTAAATTAATATGCCACTTCCAGCATGTTAAGCAGTCAATGCCAGAGAAATTTTCAAAATCACACCAAGATTTTGTGTTTTTGCAGCCAAATAATTGACTATATTGCCATGTTCTTTTCTTACCATTTTAAAATCCACCTTTTATACAACCTATGTTTGCTTCACCTTTACTCAAGCAAGATGTGTTATCTAACTTTTGCAGCACTGGCAATTAATACACATGCATTCAAGATAACGGTATGCCTGAAGGTATGGTCAGTACAGCGATTTTGTCAATGTATGGGCTTGTCATGGTGTTCAGATGAAGACATCCAGGAGTGAACAACGCTGAAGAGTAACATTCCATCATGGGTGACTGTGGTTTCTGAATGTCACCAGCTCATTCTCACTTAAAGACAGATACTCCTCTGCAGGAGGAACCGATAGAATCAAGGTGGAGTTACCTGGTTACCTTCATAATATGTCAAAAATGCAGAGTAGCAGGAGGGCAGGGCATTGTTTTATGTTGAACGTGTGTATTGTCCCTTAGGAATGTCTGCTTATATGTGTGTGTGAGAGAGAAAGAGAGAGAGAGAGTCTGTGTGCAAATGCCAAATCCATATCTCATAGTAGAAATGTGTTGGTTTAAAACCTGAATGATGGGCCACACCTACTGTTTAAAGGCTGTGCCTGCATACGCCCGCTGTCCTGCTCCAACTGTAGAGAAACAAGTGGTTTGCATCTGATGGTCAAAGAGTAATTTCAACGAGACACTGGCTTGTAGGTGTACAGAGCATACTAGGTCTGTTGATTGATAAAAAATAACTAATTAATTGCAAATCTGTTTTAAAAATGTATTGTGTTTAGTCACAATGAATCACTTTTCAAGGGAACTTGAAAGTTATAACCTTGCTCTGATGTACTACTGTCTTACACTAATGATGTCATTACAAACATAAAAATGAGCTTGGCCAAGAACAGAGCGTAAACCCCAAACCATCTGTTGTCATTATATAAATAGTCTGTGGTTCTGCAAAAAAAATAATAGTGAAAAGAAATACCAGATTCATTTAAAGAATGCACTTTGCTCTGTTGTGGGTCAGAAAGTCGGCTATTTGTCTCGCATTGTACAATCCAAACACTTGTTTGGTGTCAGCTGTTTCCCACTAACTTAACGATCGATGAAAATGGGGATTCCGTCTGGAAAATGTTAATAATACCATGGCAACATATTGGAAAACAAGAACTACCTGAACAAGTCAAGAAACTGCAAAACTCAAAACTCCAGTCACTGTTGTTTCACTGCACCACCCTGTGAAACAATGCCTTTCTAAGCTCCATGGGTGTCAAACTTGTCATTCCAGCACTGGATGAGTCTGCTCAGTCTGCTGCAAGTAGAAAAACCTGGACAACAGCCAGACACACCTGTCAATGTCACACCTTACAAAGGAATGCGGAATATGGGCAGAACCAAGCCCAGGATATTTGTGTTTGTCAGCCCAGCAAACACTAATTTTTAAATACCATCTATTCAAACAAATCTAAACATACGTTCATTAAGCTGTTTAATTAATCCTACAGTGTTGCTTTGGAAATATGTTGCTTCCTTAAGCAATATGCCTCTCATTTCCCTGTCCATATGTTTTCACAGTCAGGTACAGTGTTGTGGAAAAGTATTACAGATGTTTCTGCTTTTTCCTAAATGTTTGAATTGATTAAAAAAAGGGATAATTTCATTTATTAGCAAGAATGTATCATGCAAGATTTACTTTTTACCCCTTAAATAAATTGTGTTGTGTACTTTGAGTCTCAGAGCAGAAAATGAATTTAGTCTCTCCTGTTGCTACATAGATATGTTTATTTCCTATTTAGGTCATATTTCTCAGTCCATTCAGTTTTCTTTATTCCGTTTTTTTTTATGATGATGATGTCACAGTATTCACTGCGGAACAGATAAACAAGATCATGGACCAGTTTTGTAAATCTGCCATTTTGTTTTTTATTCCAGGATGCCAGAGCCGCAAGTGGATCAGTGAAAGTATTTGGTTTTCTCTGTATTAAAAAGCAAATACAGATTTATTACACCATCACCCAGCATCATAACCTCTTCAAAGTGCCAGAAAGTTGAGTCGAATGACAAAGAAACATCCCACCCTTATAGAAAAACCATCCTAACTAGCCTTAGCTTTTATGATAAGCTATGCTAACTAGCAAAGAGCAAATAGGGTAGAGGTAAAGGGGCCAGCGGTGTGCACACAGCCATGACTGACAACGCTAAGCCCCTCCTCCTGGCTCTGATTGGTTGTTTTTAGTTAGTACTGGGAAAATGCTATTTTTTTCATGGGTCATTTGTCTCATACCATATTGTCACAACATAGGTACAGTTTCATCAAATAAATAAAATATAAATTTCTTTATAAAAGTTGCATATTGCGGCTTTAAAGCATAGATGACAAGTATTGAAAGTTAATAAATTATGCGTGAACTGAACCGGAAGTGCTTTTATTTTTATACTTTTAGCTTGAACGGTTTTCATAATGGAGAAGCTAGCTTAGCATCTAGCTTAGCATCGCGAGAATGTTGGGGGATGTTTTGTTTGCCTTGTTTCCTAAATGATCTAAACCCATTTATTCGGTTAGAGAAACATTCATGTTGCAGTTTTTATGAAGTGGGTTTAGAGAAGAAATCTCCAGCAAAATACATTCAAGTTTATAGATGCAGCATAATTAACAAGGAAATCTTTGAACAGTAGGAATATTTATTTAAGGCACTTTATCTCAACAGGGTCTGAGGTTTATCTCAATATCCTCACTACCTTGTTATCAGACCATGTCCACATTTTAGCCTGTCTCATTCTATGTCTGTCTCCTAGACAGCACTGGCCTGAATCATCTCTGTGCTTCCAGTCGGAATCCTGCAGGACCAGTTCAGCAGCTGAGACACTTTCCAGCTATTGTAGAGCTACGGATCAGGCTACACCTTGTCCTAGAGCTTCCATTCATTTGCAACGGCTCACATCCTATTTCAATGCCGATGGTTCACCTTTTTAACCCACAGATGAAATGTAGGTCTTTTTTAAACAGTCCATGATGAAGTTGTGTCACCTTCTCAAACATTGCCCTGAGCAACAACTATTAGATTTCTTTATACTGAGTTCACTGTTAAACATATTTACTCTGCTTTCTGGTTTCCATTCATCCATAAACAGAGTTTCTCAAAGCTGCAGGTATATTTGCAGGAGGGGTTAGGCATGTTGTTAATGTTTAACCACAGTGGACTGTTTTCTCCATTGATCTGACACATTCATTGACTTTTGCTGTACTATCAGTAGAGGAGTGGAAGAATGTAACTATGATGCTGAAAGTGGGTGGGGAAAGACATTATCGCCATTACCTGTGTAGAACAGTGTCAGATAATGGAATCAGGGACAGATACAGACCTTTCACAAGCCCAACACAACAATCAGCCCCCTCTGCGCTCGACTGTCTCTCTGAAATCTGGCCTGGCCCTGAAATGTTTACTGTCTGCATCCAATGTTACATTCATTTCCATCAATTATGCAATGCCTTTCTATCTACTTATGGGTAGTTTGCCCATCAAATATTATAAATGAAAAGGTAAAAGAGTTTCAAATGATCTTGGTCTGGAACAAATTGTGAAGCAGGAAACAGATCAGCAATGACACTGGTGGAACAAAAGTCGCTGTCAATCAATCTAGGAAAAGTAGCAGAAATCTTTCTTAATAATGGAGAATATATTTTAAGGCAACTTTGCTCTCAGATTGCGGATATGCCTTTTCATGTACTGCTGGTCCTAAATGTAGAATGGGAGGCCGGCATTTCAGTCATCAGGCTCCTCTCCTGCAAAACCAATTTCTACTTTTATTCCTCAGGCAAACCCTCTGTCTCCTTCTAAATGGGGGTATTATGTGCTTTCTTGGCGCATACTGCTACTTTACAGCAAAATCTACCAACTATGTTGCCTTCAGTTATGGTTCAGTTAACAGGAATGGTTTATATATCAAATGTGACTTAAAAGAAATTTGACTTCGTAATTTAACGCCCTGAAATTGCACTTCTGTCTCTTTAAAAACGGAGTCAATTTGCCCCGCCTTCAGGTGTTTTGCACAGCAGAATGGTTGCCATGGAGATTAAGGAACGCCAACATGCAAAGTAATGCTCCAGGTATGTTTCTGATGATGGAATAAGATTAAAACATGATGTAAAGTTAAAAAAGTAAATTTTCAAATATTGCATAATATTATAACTTGATTTTTATATTATGACTTCATTGTCGTACAAGTGAACTGTACTATTATGACTGTATTTTTGCAATTTAAAAAGAAGCTTAACCTGGCAATGTTATTCCACTGTAGAGTTGACTTGAATTCAAAGTCCAAATAAATAGAATCTGTTAACCACGCTTGTCAAACAAGATGGCAGCCTTGGGCATGTTGACATCACTCTGAGCTATTGGACACAAGGAGAGCATTGGTAAAGAAAAAAAATCCAGATTTTTCAAAAATTAAATCCTCAAAACCCAAAACTTTATTTAATAGATTTATTGCCCAGGATCCACACTAACAATGGATGACAGGTTCCAACACACAGCTGTTAGATTCCCTGTTCCTGTTCCTGTTTCAACGACAACAAAAATTCATTCTACAATCAAACTGTAGATGTTCTAAACCAAACATGAGAATAAGGACACACACACACGCAAACAAACACACACATGTGACTTTGCGAGGTTGTCCTGCCTCCAGCTGATAATGCTCATTGTTTCCATGGTTCAGGAGCCTGCAGCCAAATGACTGCAGGATCTGTGATGTGGGATGGAAACAGGAACTGTTGGATAAACACTGCCTTCTCTGGGGGAACTTTCCAATCATTCAGATCCAGGAAAGAGTGACTGCTGACAAGATTCAGGTCTTTCTAGAAATTACTAAAAGAACAAATGTCCCGGTTCTCGCACAGAATGTTTTGAACTTAAGGGTGGAATAAAGTAAATACGTAGCAGCTAAGTGCTGCTAATTAAACTGTGAAACGGACTGAACTCGGACAACAATTAGATACTTTATTGTCTGACCCAAAGGAGAAAAAAAAATCTTTAACAGTGCTCCATGTTAATAACACATACATTCAAGATTAGAGAAAACCGACAAAGACATAGGAAGTACTAATAAAACCCACATTCATACATAGCAACCAACCTAAAAGAGTCCTGAAAAGTGGTAATATAACAGTCAGGCTACTGTTGCAGTTAGGGGTTACACCGACTAGTCGATTCTTTTCTCTGCAATGACTTTTTTCTTGGCCAGTCGACTAGTCGCAATCACGTGACACAACATATTTTTCCAAGGAAATGAAAGAAGATGGACCAGGTGAGTTCGCCAGAAAGCTCAAATTGTATAAAAATGTAAATAATTTAACAAAGAGAAACTGTAAATTACAGCATAGGCTCCCGCAATAGGGGCGTTGCGCGGCGCGGTGGTTAGCGCGGCGCCCCGCATATAGAGGCTTTAGCCCGCGGTGGTCAGGAGTCCGAATCCCGTCCTCTATTCGCTGGGCCATCAGGCCTCTCTGCTCTCTCTGACTCCTTACTATCAGATTGCTGTCAAATAAACTAGTGCCGAAAAAATCCTTAAAAAAAAAAAGACTACCGGAGTAAAGTGCTACAATGTGGCATGATGTCGGGTTTTTTTCATCCTCCAACTGATCAGCGTCACCCTGCGGACTGAAGCTTCTAACCTGGCAGCTTTGCGCTCTTATAAAAATATAGTTTGACAATATCTGGAAACTAAGTCCAAGCTTCATCCTGACGGTCTGATAGCGCCGATCTCTGCCTCCGTCTGCATGTCGGTTCAGAGCCGAACCGACTCTAGTCAGCAGAGCCTTCTATACGAGTAACTATGCAGAGATCATCAGTATCAGCCAGTGTTTGGGAAAAAAAACAAAAAAACGTCAGACCGACTTTGTGCAACGAACTTTTCTCTGCTGCTCACGAAGAATCATGTGTTTATTGCTCTTTTAATTCTGCATAATAGACTTAGTAAAAGCGGGAGAAGGGAGACGGGTTTAGGGGTTAATATTTACCGTGAAAATAGCTCATAAAGCATCCAAGTTGTTGTGAAGGATTTTGCGCTTACGTCACTATGACGTCATCGCGACTAGTCGACATCGACTCGACTATTATCATGATGTAGTCGACCTTAAAAAATATGTAGTCGTTCAACCCCTAGTTGCAGTTGATCAGCTGTGTTTCCATTACAAATGTGTGTAAAACTTTGACTATATTCTGCTAATGTCAAGAAAAGACAGTTTTGCAATTGCAGTGTCATTAAATAAGAAATGAAATTAAAATCACGTGAATTAGCTTGTTTGTATGATAAGCCATTGGAAAACATGCCACACCACAATCTTCCTACCACGTCCTGTTTTCCAATGTGCAGTGTTGTAGAATCACATCTGGTTGTTGGTCATGTGACTTGTATGATATAAAACAAGTGTTTTTATTGCAATTTTACAAGATAATCCAATTTCAGTACATCCAAAAGGGCCAAAACGAGAGGGTTTTTTTTTAAATTAGCAATTCTGTGGTCAGTGGAAATGCAGCTAATGGTCTGTACATCAATCTGGTTGGGAGATTTTAGACAAAACTTCCCTGGGACTAGAGTTCTGTGCGTCATTTTGTACACCAAGACAGAGCAGATTGGCGGACTTGATCCATGGGTAGTTTCACCAAACTCCAAAGGATTAAGATTAAATGTTGGATACTATCAGCCTATTTGTAAATACTCAGAGGCTGCTTATATTGAGCCTTGAGCCCTTCATCCCCACAAGCCCCTAATTTTGGGGCAATAGCAATGGTTACAAGTGATTCTAGGGAACATGAAGTGAGGCTGTTGAATAAATCGAACTCACTGTCTATAAAATTATTCTGGGGTCAAAGGTTGTGGCCATCTGCCAGACAGCTGAAACATGGCCCATATTGGATCTAATATGGATTGTATGGTAGAGGAGGACCCAAAAGCAGAAACAGTCTTTGGTGGAGACTTTAGAAACTCTAAAGTCTCCACCAGGTTTAACATGAGGAGAGCAGATCATTTAACCCAGAGGAGTGTAACGGAAGAATCTAGAGAGTTACAATGAAAACCAGGGAGCTGCCATACTGAGGCAAGAGTGGAGAACGACACTGAAACCAGGTGAGCTGCGGTGGGAGTGTGTGAAGGAGAAAGAGGAAAGGAGACTAAATTGCACAGAAGGCTGTGCAAACTAAAGGGGAAAAGCTTCAGATGAGCAGAGCCAAAACCAAAATGCACAGACAACAGAAACATAAGAGGAGAAGTAGGAAAAAACTCTGTTGAGTCATGTGGCTTAGAATCCAGTCTGATTGGAGACACAAATTTAATGACTTTAGACTCGACTTGCTGCATAAAACACTCTCAATTTGACTTTGACTTTACTACCTGGTGATCACTTCACTTTGACTTGATCCCTTTGACTTGAACGGACTTGGTATTTAGACCAAACAAAAAGTGTGCTGCAAAGGAACAGAGTGCCAGGTCCACCATCCTGCCTGGGGCCATTTACCAATATTTCCTCCTCCTACTGCTGCAACATGATCGCTGCATCTACGGTGTTGTTTACCTGCTTTTCTTCTGCATCCTATGATGGCAGCAAAGTGATGGTGGTGGAGAGGTCATGCAAGCAGCGCTACCAAGGACGAAGTGTACACGGCGTATATAAAGGATCTTTCAAGCGAATTTTTATATCCAAGTAGAATCAAATTCCTCAAATTGATTCTTAATTTCAACTCTTGGAACAGTGTCGCAGGTCTGGCATCCTGTACATTATTGGCATAATGTACGGGAGTCCAGAGCTGCCATAAATCAGTCCATCCAGGATGTTGCAATGTTTTTCTTTTCTTTTTTTTTCTTTTTCTTTTTTTTACAATGGTTGTGGCTTGAAATGATAAATTTTGTGGCCCTTTTTTCAAAAAGTTGCAGTCAAAGTTGCAAAGTTTTACTGTTACCATAATATAATCTTACGAAAATAATTACATTGCTTTTCAAAGAAAATACAGGATTTTAACATAGTATAACATAGCTGGTTTAACATTAATATTTAAATCGGAAGTAACATTTTCAAGAACCTTCTTGAAGTAGCACCTAAATACAATTAAATCCTGACCTGAGGATATTTTAAAGTGTAAAAAGCAGAACTCAGTATTGGTTGTTCAAGTTAACATGAAGTGTTTAGTGGAAGCAAATCCTATATAACGTCTCTAAATGGGCTTTGCAAAAAAATAAAATAAAATAAGGCAAATGTTACAGCTTAGCATCACACTTCTAAGTGTGACACTTTCTTCTTGCAGGTTCAGTTTTCAAAAGATGTCATTAAACAGGAAGTTAAATTAGAAGGAGGTCAGGGGATTGGTCCAAATTCAGCTGAGTTGAAGTAATTGGTCAAGAAGAAGAGGAAATGTAGAAAACATTATGAAAATTGGTCAGATTTGCAAAAAATGTTGCGATGACTGGGGAAAATTTTAAAACAATGCAAAATTATAGCATAGGCTTAATTATAGTAGTGAGCTGGAAACTCACATATCACATCTCAAACACAATACACTGAAAAGACAGAACGGATCTCCAACTTAAATAAAATTTAGTTAATTTGTTACATCAAAGTAAGTTCATCAGGCTGAATTAATTTGCATTGTTTAACATGACAACTTAATAAGCTTAACACATTTACTTAGATAAACTTAAATTAATAACTTGCAACATATTAACTAACTTTTTAAAAGTTGAATTACCTGTTTTCTTTTTTTCACAGAATGTGAAAAATAAATAATTTAATACTGAAAAATAAGTGAGGTATCACAGTATTGCTAGGTGAGGTTCCACAACTTAAAAACCGCAATCTCTCTCGTTTGACCTCTTGACCCCCAGCCGCTCAAAGCCAATGGCCAATAATTCTACTTCCTATTCTGTGGAAGTCTCTTCCTGTTAAAACAGAGTCCTCTCAGTCTCTGTGCTCAGTGCAGGATGGGAGATTATGCACAGGGAAACTTAAATCCAATCAGCTGTTTAAACATCCATGTAAGGTTATGAATCTGACTGGTGTAATAATTGGAGGAAGTTTTTGTAATGGGACCTTTAAAGTGCTTTGACATAACTTTTACTGTTTTAGTAGTATATTTGCGCCAATGCGCAGTGTTGTAGTATCACTGTGACACAGGGACATTTTTCAGTAAAGAGTAAATACACCCTGATTCAAGTCTGACTGGTTGGGCCAGTGCAGTTCTGAATGGCACGCCCCCAGTAACAGAGCTCACACACTGACAAACACACACACACACACAGTTCCAACCAACAGGGGTCTGTTGACACACACACACACACACACACACACACACACACACACACACATATATATAT
>CAEGAF010026412.1:0-27638 GCA_903067075.1 Micropoecilia bifurca | reverse complement strand
TGTGTGTGTGTGTGTGTGTGTGTGTGTGTGTGTGTGTGTGTGTGTGTGTGTGTGTGTGTGTGTGTGTGTGTGTGTGTTTTTTCCACGTGTGTGTGTGCTTGCCTTCTGCCCGCTTTGTAACATGCAGTGCAGCACACTACTGGAGCAAAGTGTGGAAGCACGGATTATCTAAGAGTTTGGCCGGCTGCCTGGTTGCCAGTGTGTGTGAGCGTGTGTGTATGTGTGCGTGTGTCGGTCGGTGGGAGTGCTCCTGTTGAATCCATCAGCAAGTCTATCTAGAAACAACTAACAGGTAGCCAGCAGCTTGAATGAGAATAAATACTGTGCACATATTGAAGCCATTTGCTATTTTAACTCAGTCAGGCTGCGTGGGGGGGGTGGGCTTATAAAAGTTTAATCATCCTCAGTTGCATGTGTGTTCACCAATTTGTGGTTCCTAATTGGTTACTAATTCCTCTTAAGACCTGTAGCTATAAAAAGTTTTGCAAGAGAAGTGTCATGTTGGGTCAGTCTTTTATGACATCTAGGTTTGTCTTAAGCCACCCATTCACAGTAATATTTTCCAGATAATGTTAAAGGTATTGAAAATCAACTGTCAACTGTAAGTCAACTGTTGGCTGTCAGTCAGGATTTGCTAAGTGCAGCAGTTAAACTCTATGAAAGGCCCAATCATTTCTCCTGAATACAGATTCCTATCTGACCTCCACCTCTCCTCACGTCTCTCAGAAATCACCACCGCCAGCAGAGTTAAATGGAGGTTATGTTTTGGCAGCACTGTCTGTGTGCCACTAGGTCCGCCTGTCTGTCAGCAAGACATATTTGAGTTTGCAGATTTGCATAAAATGTCTTTGGAACTGTTGGTCGCAGAGCAAGGAGGAACTGAAACAAACAAAATACAAAAAAAATAAATAAAAACGCATTTAAGCACAAAGCTGTCATTTTTGGCTCAACAGTAAAAGTGATTCATTGATTTAATGTTTTTATGACACAGATCTTACTCTGAAATCTCCATCTGAAGAGCCAGACGGACAGCTAATTTCATGTTTTAACTGATGTCAGATGCTTGTTAACAAAACAAATCGACAACTCTTTTTGACATTTGTTTGATCGTCATTTAAATAACCAACCTTTTGTCCAAAAGGTCATTGTTTCATGGCGTTATGCCATAGTGTATGTTTAGCCTGTGATGGACTGGCCTCCTGACCAGGGTGTACCTGCCTCTCTCCCATTGTCCTCAGGAGATAGACAGCAGCACCCTTTTCAATCCCAATAGGACCGAGCGTGTAAGATGATTGATATTTAGCTAAAAGTTATGTTTTCACTATTTCTTCAAAGCTTTCCAGTCAAAATGATCCTGCAGGGTAGGTGAAGCCTGGAACTGAGTTTCAAAGTGTTGTTTTTAGAGTATTTTGGTCATAACAGCACAAATTCAAAAATAATAATGCATAAACCTTTGTTTTTTAGAAAGAACAAGAAATGTTCCTGTTGCTGCTAAGATAAACATGTTGTTAGTTATTGTATTGTTATCTATAACATTTATGTTATTTTTGAGTTTGATGCAAAGAATTAAGCAAAAATAGACTACAAACCTGAATTCAGTCGTAGTTTTTAAATTATTTTCTTATTGCACAGACTATTTTATATTTGACCATCTTGATTAATAGAATAATACTTTACCTATCTTTATTTCCAATTGTAAGTCTTTACATTTACAACGTTAAATGTCTAATCCATAAACATCCAGATCCAGATGGCGCAAGATGGGAACTAGTCATGGTCTAAAGTTTCCCTGATCCAATCCAACTTTGGGTCTGTGCAATCCAGGACCGACTCCTGGAAACTGGCCCGTTCCTCGAAAACACACATGAATAATTCAGTTGTTTTTGTTCATCTGCTATTAACTCATACATTCCATGCATGACATTGCACACTTTAATGTCTAATATTAAGACATTATAGCTTTTATTTGCATGAGTACCTTTGCACGATGGCTCACAGATTCTAACTTCACAGCAGCACTTTATGAAGCTCATCATTTGACTTTGTTTATCAGGAAGCAGTGTTCATAGGCAACGGGGAGCAGTACATCTGGAAGCCTCCGGAGGACGATGACATCATCACCTTGCACCCACCTCCACTCCGGGGAGAGAACGGACAGCCGGGGCATCCGTCGCCTCCAACTGCAAAGGAGGTAGTTTACCTACAGTATGTGTATTTGTGAATGAATACATGTGATTTAAGTGACGAGGTGGGAGAAGAAAGAATCGATAAAATGCTGGCTGGAAACTCCCCAAGCAGGCAGGAGATTCAGTCTCTGATTTCTGCTGTGTTTACCGACGCCGGCACCCTTTTGATTGGGTACGTCGTCGTAACACGGCTGCCTCACGGCCTTCCTGCCATACATGGTTTCTGCTTACAGAAAGAGGTTATGTTACATGGATCCACAACCCCCACCGGCCTGCCTGAACCTTGACCTCATTCGCCCAACACCCCCTTCATCTGTCGGCCTTCAGCGTATATCTGCACAGACCAGGGCTGACTGTCACCTGCTGTCCAGTATTAATCATAGCTCAGAATAGATACAGCTACGTTTAAATAGGGCATGTGTCTATATACTGTGTGTGTGTGTGTGCGTGTGTGAATATATATATGTAAATATATGCACACATCTGTTTATGTTTTAGTCAAACTATGCAGTTAGAATAGAAAATTCCAACTGAAACTTGATTTAAGTGAAGTCTTAGCTTGAGTACAGCTTTTCTGCAAACTCCTGGGAGGGTTCCTTACCAAGCAAACAGCATTATAATAAAGCTGTACATTAGTTTAAACCAATCTTACATTAGTAGTTAATAGACCCATGATAACTCTAGAGGAGCTGCAAAAATACACAGCCTAAATGAGAGAATCTGTGAACAGGACAGCTATACACATATTTTTGTGTTGGAAAAACCTTACACAGGAGTCTGCAAACTTAACAAATAGGCATTTTGCCCCCAATTCTACAAATTCAAACTTGTTTAGAGCCAGAAATATTAAATGAATGTATCAATGTTTTGTGTGTATGAATGGAAGCTGGAGTCCTTGGGTAAATGATGAAATAAGTTACACTAAAAAACTTAAATAACTTACAAAAGCAGAGGGTAAACAGAGTCTGGAAAACATGAGGCAAGCAGAAGGAACCAGCGATGAGTAAGTGAACAAGAGGTGGCTAATTACTGGGGTGTTTGATTGCTGGAATAATGGACCAAGACTAATTACAAACTGAATGCAGCTGTGATGGAGGAGAAGAACACAAGCTGAGAGAGAGAAATGGCACAAACCATTAACTGCAACAAAGACAGACTAAACACAATAAATAAATAATAAACTTGATCTAACTAAATTAGGATAAACTTAACGAGAATATAGACACAAGGCTGATCTACTCAAAGCAAAAAAATATCAAAGGTGAAAACACGGATAGCAAAACAACCCAAGATCATGGCACTTTGAAAAAGGACGATTTAACATTTTTGATTATTATTTTGAGCTCTGGTAAAAGGATTTTTAAATGATTTTTTATTTGTACTTTTAGGTTTTACAAGAAAGTAAGACAGAAAACACACACACACACACACACACACACACACACACACACACACACATATATATATATATGGCATATATAATGGCATATTATAATGGAGTATTATCCATATATGGATAATGCTGGAGCCAAAGGTTGCAGACCCCTGGCTTAACACGTGACCTAAATCCAGTTGGGAATCTTGAAAACTGATGTTCACAGTCGCTCTAGATTTAATCTGACTAAGACTGAACTATTTTGCAAAGACGAACTGGACTAAATTTTCGGATCTAGATGTGCAAAGTTAAAAACACTTGGTGTCTCCATATAAACCCTGCTTTTCAGATTTAAGATTTTACTTCCTTTTTTTCCACTTAACAATTATACTCTAGTCTTATCTTTGTCTTACATGTGAAATCCCATTGAAATACATCAAAGTTTCTGGTTGTAAATTGATAAAACATATAAAATGTTAAAGAGGTGTGATTACTTTTCAAGGCACTATATATGTTTGAGTGAGTGAGCTGTAAACAGTCTGCCTACAGGTCAGAGACAGTCAGTCTAAATAGCACAGGGGTCCCTAAAATAGACAAGTGTTTATTTTTACTCCATCACCACACTTCTCCATGCGTCCCAGTCTCAGTTTAAACACTAAACTTTTTAAACACTTTCTGATTAAAAAGGCATGTTATAACAAAGCAGTAGTTCTAAAGGGTATTATAGTGTTAGTGAGCTTATCAAAGGCATTGATGAGTTTAGCAAAAAAAAATAAAAAAGGATGATTTATGTAGAAATGAAAGGGTTAAGTCTCTGCGCTTTACTGCCTGGAGCACTTCTATGTCGTATGTCAAAATGCACCACGGAGCAACTGGCCTTGACAGCGTTTTGCAGTCTCTCACAATTTCTCTTTTTTTTTACTTCTTTCTCTATTTTTTCCCCTCTGTATTAATGTTTTCCCCATTCGTTTTGTTTTCTCGCTTCAGATCTTGTTGTTGCCCTAACATGCCCCTATACTCTGGAGTTTGTCAGTTGCAGCCGTCAAAAGGTGTTGAGTTTCCACTCCCAACCAAGTCTCCTCCTCTCCTTGGTGCTCACTCCTTCTGCTCCACTCCCTTTGTGGCTATTAGGAGGCCCTGCCCTCCACAACCAGTCACGTTGCATCAAGCGTGTCCCAGCAGATGAATATCTGCTGCTGCAAGATCCTTTTGAAAACTCTGCGGTCCTTGCAAGTCACAGAATCATGACCATGACCAGATGCGTGAGTGGTGCACATAGCCACTGTATGCAGAAAGTGTTGCATATCGAAGCTTTGCTCAGAGCTGGAAGCTAAAAACAACATAAAGTAGTACAGTCTGCTGAGAAGAGAAAAGAAAGCATACAATGGCAGGCTTCCTCACCAGCTGTAGCTCAGTTTTGAAATCCCCATCATCTTGTGACTTCCTTCCTTCCTCTGTGCAGAGTTGCACACTCTGTGTCCACATAGATACATGCACTTGCACACGCACACACACACACATACACAGCACGTTGTCTGCACACACTTACAGCTTATGCTGGGGTCTTTGTTTATCCAAAAAGGTCACACCAGAAAATTGTGGGGGCAGGGTGTGTGCGTGCTCCACTTCAGCTCTGCCTGTAACACAAGGAGCGCAGAGAAACGGCGAGAGATACTCACAGAGGAAGTCTCAGTCACATGCACTTTATTTACTTTCCCCCCTGCACGACCAATCGATGTGACATATAGTGCAAGGTGAGCACACATAAAGAAAGGGAGTCCTGTCATGATTTTGGAGGCAGGACAAAAACAAGGTTGATCTGTATGTGTGGTGGAAAAAAAGAGAGTCTGCATAGGCAGCGTTTCTCAGGCCCAGCAGAGCAGAGCTACTGGTGTGGGTGTGAACGATGAGGGTAAACATCACCAAGGCCCACAATCCTTTGCTCTTTTTCACCACTTGTGGAATTTTGTCACAGAAATGCCAGAGGTCGCGGAGCTGGTTTATCAGAATTCCTCACACATGCTTTTCAGTTGTGAACCCTAGCTATCACTGCAAACCAACCACGTATAAACACACACACGCTGTGCAAAAAAACCCCGCATTTATGAATGAGGACCTGCAGTCATAACACCTGCAGTGCATGCACTGCAAATCTTATACCTACAAAGGTCATTCAGGAAAACAAAACTTGTTGGGCCTTTTTTTTTAACTTGGCTCTAGTCCAGATAATTCAGTCCATGCTTTGTCGCCCTGTTACCAAAGCAGTGGTGTGGAAATTTTTAACAGGTTCATCCACTGCACAACTAACACTGTTGTTGACTAGAAATCCAACGGACTGATAACAGAGTTTACACTGTCTTATCCTGCTCAGTTAAATTAGGTCAGGTTACAGCAAGGAGCAAGAGCTGTTAATGCATGTGCAAACCTCTGTGCATAAACACACAATCCATGTTTTGCATATTCCATTTTAGCAACAGTATACTTTTACACTTGTTATCACATGTTGCATGTCAGTAATATTTATATACTAAGACGTAATAGTTAACGAAGCAACATGAAACTTGTGATATATAGCAGAAAATGTTTAATTTAAGTATGGCTCCAGAGCAGCATATGCATCCTGCAGTGCCTTGAAAAAGTATTCACACCCCTTGAACTTTGTAGCATTCTGGACTGCAAATTAAAATGATTTTATCCTCTGACCTCTGACATCAAAACCAGGGGGGATGGGGGGGGGGAGATACAGCTGCAGAAAAATTTTAGTTGCAAAGTTAAATAATAGTGCAATATCAGAACATCTCATGAACCACTCTCCAGTTTGCCATTTGACTATTGAAAGAGAATGGCTCAAATGCAAACTTACCAAGACATAACAGTCTACCTATACTAACAAGACAAGCCCAGTATTTAGCTAAGAAGCGGCTAATGAGCCCATGGTATCTCTGGAGGGGTTGCCAAGATCCTGAAGTAAAATCATTGCTAAAAAAAGCTATAAAAAGTTTGCAGTTTGCCACGCAGTGAACATGGTGAAAAAACGTGTTCTTGTCAGGTGAGACCAAATAAAAATTTGCAAAGCAGTGATTAATAGGAGCTGATTACAAATGCATGCACTGATTTTCACTTTTCAAACAAAAATTTGTGTGATTTTCTTTCCACGCAAAACAATTTTTTATACAGCCTTCTAGACTCTAGAGGGACACTTTTATAGACCCTATTAGATAACATTGGTGTGCGTGAATATTGTTTAATCAATCAAATGGGAGCCATTTTTATCTGTTCTGACAAATTACATCAATGTATAAAGATATTCAGTATTGATGAATTTTAAGAAGTGAATGCAGAGGCAGCTACTAAATGTTTCAGCAGTTAATTTTATTTTCCTCACTATATTCTGGCACAAGTGGTTTGAGGCACTGTACATATTAGTAGGTGGAGACGTTGGCCCTTATGAACACTGCAGTGAAATTTTATCACAGGATATGTCACCAGTGAACAACAGAATAGATTTTGACTGTAGTTATGTGTTATTAACTCGTTAACTGACACCATGCTGTGTTCTCCGTCCTGTGTGTGTGTGCCATCAGATTGCAGACACTTACTCCATCGTGTGCAAAACCCAGAAAAAAAAGCCTCCCATGGAGCACAACGGAGCAAAGACCCTCCCGCGCTCCTTCGGCGGGGACAGGGGAAACCGAGGCCGAGGCCGAGGAGTCCAGGGGCAGGCCCGTTCTCAGGAGGAGCCCTGCTACGAGCCTGTGGGGGACCGGTCCTGGTCCTCTCCCGTGGCCGAGTCAGACCCTGCATACGCGAGTATCGACGCCCACAGGAAACGTGAGCAGGGAGCAACCAATAACAGCACAGGTGGGGGTAGCGCCACTCTGAAGAGGAAGAAGCAAAGCCCTCCGCAGCAGCAGCAGCAACATCAGGCAGCACCAGCAGCACTACAAGGCTCAGGGCCCATTGCTCCTCCAGTCAGAGGCCTCCCCGGTGGGGAAAACTTCTATGAAAGCATCAGCGATGTAAAACCGGGAGGCAACACTTCTGGCACTACCACCATCTTCACCTTCAACGATGGGATGGAGATGTACGTCACCGGCCTGTAGCACCCTGGGAGAAATCCACTGGTCCAGATTTCATGGATCTTCAAGCAGGTTTCTGTACATAGACACAGGCCCTCTACAATCAATGAGGATCCATTTTGTGTTGACATCAGGTACAAACAGGGTCTTAATCCAGGTTCAGACTTCCTTCGATTGGTCTGCATTTCAGAACCAGCCTAAGCCTAGTCCAGCCCAAAAATGGACCAAATACATTTGAACAAAAACAAAAAAATATATATATATAAATATATATGTAACTGTGTCACTTGGCCATACTCACCCAATTGTGCATCATTTTTCATTATATATTTATTTTTATATGAACACTGTACTCTTGAAAGAGTATGTGTTTTAACTCACAACCTGAGAAGAACACTCTTAAAATACATATGGAACAACAAAAAAAAAAGAAAAATGTGCATGCATTGTGCAAACTCACACAATAGTAGACATGAAAATAGACATTAGTAGCAATGAAAGTGGATGTTTACGGAGTATAAGGTAAGCAATCGGGTCACCGGTGCACAGATATCCCTCATCTTGGGGTGGAGAATAAGCACATTAAATGCACGGTTATTTGTGGTGCTCCGCTCTACCTACGCAAACATGAAACAGGTTCTGACGCTCACTGACCTGTCGTCTGGAGGAGAGTGTTTGCGGCGCTTTGTTCAAACACAGGCCTGTAATTTGCAGGCCCGCTCAAATGCACAGGAGTAAATTACGGTCATTTTCTTCATCCCGCAAATTGTCATCAGTGTCTGCTGCTAGTAAGAGCCCTCGTGATAAAATTAGAACGTGAGCTTTTGCTCAATAAAGGCTTTAGATTAAGACAAAAGTTGAAAATGTACCGTCACGTTTGGCAAACTGTTGCTGGAGGCATGCTGACGCCACCCTCCACCCAGATGCACACATATTTGGCAGAGTCATGCAAGGTGAAGTGATCAGGTCGAGGGCAGCAAACGGCTTGTGCAAGAATTTCTCCAATGTGATCATTTCCCAATGAGAGAGCTTAACTGTACTGCAGGGATAAATGAGATTAGTGTTTTTAAAAGAAAATGGAGAAGTGAAAGAGTTTCAATACCAATGCAGGATGCTTCATTCTGTTCAGTTTGTGTCATTTCTTATGTGGATTGTAAACATCTTATTTCATAGTCTCTGTATTTTTGCACAGGACAACTGCCTGACTGCTGAGCCTAGCTGTACCCCTGAAGGGATATCAAAGCACAGTTTGGATTTGCTCTGAGCACTGAAAAAAAAAAAACTAGAGCTCCTTGTAGCTCACTAGACTTGAGTCCTGTGGTTGAAATAGTAACATAGGGGTCTGGACTCCAAAGAAAATAAAAAGCTGGACACAAATATTACCATTTAGTGTCTTTTTGAAAAGTTGTTCATCTCTTTCTCCCCAGTCTCGTTTCCAGTTTCTGCGCTGGATTCTCTTCCATCATAAACAGTCTTTCCCATGTAGCTTTGGGAACCATTAAAAAAAGAATGCAGGAAGAAAGACTTTTAGGCCTTGATGCAGTGTTGGAAGAATGTATTTGCCCCTTTATAAGATTTGCCCTCTTTTTTTTTTTAGTTTTGACTAACTTCAATCTTTCAAATTTTGAAGCAAGTTTTAAACAAATTTACCTACTGTAAATACAAAATTCAGTTTTCAAATGATATTAAATATTAAAGAAAGTCCAACATCTAAAACTTGGTTTCTTATAAAAAACATATTAGTCTTAAACTTTATAGCTACTTTTGCTACTGTAATCTGTCAGTCTTTTACACCACTACAGCCAAATTGTCTTAACTCACCAACATTGGAGGATTTGTGAGCATTAAGGGCCTGTACAGGGATAATGTTTTATTTTATCTACTCCCAACCCTTCAAAAAAATGTTGTAATTTTAATCCAGGAATGAGCTTAGTCTGCGAGATAACCCAAGTCAATTGAGTTTAAGGTCACAAACTGATGGCTGAACCTTCTCCTTTAGGATTTGTTTTTTATTAGAGAGCAGAAATTATAAATCCATCAACTAAGGCCACTTGTTCAGGTCTTGAAGCTGCAACCTGCCTCATAACCCCCACTATGTCCACCACTGTTCTTGGCCAACATTGAACTCCACTTATGGATAATGGCTTTTGGTGCAACTACCTGGTCCTAAAGTGTCAGAAATTGCTTTGTAACCCTTTCCAGATTGGTAGGTGTAAGGACCTTAATTTTTGCTTGTTTAGGTCATTTAGCCTACTTCATGGTGTTTGACAGGTTCAATTTAAGTGATTTTCTAATTGTCTTGGTTCTCACAGTAACCAGGTCAGGCTGTGTAAAGTGAAAAAATACCCAAAAGAATGTGACTAATCACAAATATTTAATGATATAAAAAGGGGGTGACATTTTATCCTCACGCATGGTTAGGTTGTTTTGTTCCCCTAAGTAACTGAAATCAACATTAGAAAACTGCTTTTGTATTTACTCAGGTTTTCATTGTCTAATATTAACATTTTGATAATTTGTGTGTGATAAAGAAACTAAAATAAAATAACTTTGTTTGGGGGTAAATACTTCTTTGCAGTACTGTAGAGGGAGAATTGATTAAGTTTATATTCTATTTACTTGCTGTGCGACAAGGACGGGTTTAAAGAGGTTTTAAGAGAAATATATAAATGCTACTGTGTCAGAAAGTATGTAAAAACAAATGCACACTGTATTTTGAAGCACTGTTTAATTTTTAACCTAACTAATGACAATACATTTGGTTAAATAGCTCACACCACTGCCATGAAAAGAGTATATTTATGTTGTTGATGCTACTTTTCCTTTCTGCTTGAGCAAGTAAGTGCATGCCTTGATATATGGAGATGAAAACAAATAGTGTGTTACTTATCTCTCGTTTCTATTTTATGTTGTACTTTTTGCCATGTAATGTAAAAGCAGCCTTTTGTTTAGCCAAAGCAACAACTTTAACGAGCAAAAGAGAGAGGAAGGGAAAGCGAGGAGCCATTGGGAGAAAATGGAAGAGCTGTTTATTCTTTTCCCCAGAGGGAGCAGGAAAGCGGGATAGCGTGGGGTTAGGGGTTGGGGGTGGGGGAGAGATGCACAGCTAGTATAAAGCCAGATGAGCATCAGTGCAAATGGACACGGACCCAGAGGGCTTGCCCCCTTCCTGATTTGTTTTTGTTTTCCACATAGAAGACACTCCCTCTTTCTCCTGCTATACAGAGGAGGGCCCCTTTGATGTCCTGTTCTGAGGGTCTCCAAGTAATACAGAGATCGTGGAGGGGGGGATGGTGGAGGGGCTGCGGGAGGAAACAGACCCCAACCTCGCATCAGCAATGCACCAACTGTCTGACTCATGAGAAATGGCCAACAGCTGAGAAGTGATCTCTCAAAACAAAATCAACTGGGAATTGCTGTCGCGCTCCATGTTTTTCCCGTGCGGCTATCACCTTATGTGTTGCATTTTACCCTGAGAGAATGGACTGATCTGAAATACATTGTTGAACAATGTTATTCACTGACAGAGACAAATGTTCGTTGCACAAAAAAGTACGATGATGTAAATGTGTAAAATACTCTGTTGCTGTTCTAATGTTGTTCCAATGTAACATGCAGTATACAGTATATTTGTTGCTGGAAAAAAAAAAGAAAAAAAAGGTGGCTATCACAGACACGTAGTACTTTGTGTATGACAAAAAAGAGAAAACATTTCATGCTTTTCATGCAGATACAGATGCTGTTTATTAATTGTCTTAAAATATAAATATGGGCCAGTACTGCTGTGACAGCTGTAGCCAATGTTGTATGTTCTTAAAGCACAGGGTTTAATTTAAAAAAAAAAGAAAGAAGTAAAATTAATAAATATAATATAGCGTGACAGTGCAAATATGCAAAAGATTGTAATGTTTTATATTACCCTTCATAAAATATTAAAGTGAGTTTTTACTTTTCTAATAAAGTGGCACATTATAACATGCTTGTGTTACCTGCATTTTGTTGTTGTTTTGCAGAGGGAATCCATCCAAGCAGAGATTTTCCCTCTTTGCTACAGCCTGACATTAATAACTCAATCTTGCGATAATACAAGATGCAATAAATGTGTGTTTGTGAGGGATTAGGCAATAAAGCAGAAACCACTGGTGTGTAAATTCTGGATCATTGAGCAACAGGTGTGATTTTATTTTCACTAACAGATATACACTGACAGTACAAACACAGCTGGATAATGAAGTAGTAGTAGTACATCATGGAGCGAGAGTAGGGATGGAGATTAAACTCTAACTTAAAATGTCTTGCTGATGAGATATATTTATTTCTTCTTCCTGTTGGGGTTGACTGCAGTGATACTGAGGCAAGTGGTTTTTAAACTTTCCAGTTTTTGACCCAGAAAACATTGCTCTGCTCCAACAGTTTATATCACAATTTGGCTCACAATGATAGCAAAATACATTTCACAGTGAAATATGTCTTTGTTTGCCAATTTTCCTTCAACTTTAATAAAATCAACAAAGTCTTCACACATAAAACTCAGATATTTTGCTGCAGTTATACATAAATCAAATAAACACATTTAAGGGTACATTTTCTTAAAAAAAACCTGACCTTCAAAACACTTACAAGCCAACAGGTCCATGATGACACCACTCTCCTTATGAAAGTTAAGCAGTTTTAAATAAGATGCTAATGAAAATAAAAAGAACTACATTATGTTCAATGTGATGTGACTGAAGGACTGCAGAAAAAATATGATTCAACAACAATTTTTAATTTGGAACATTACAGTGAAAACCGTAGTGCCGCTCTTGTGAAAGTGCAAGTCTGTTGAGCCACTCTTTGGCACTCAGACAACAACTCTGAGCGTAACACTGCTGGAAAAGGCATGTTTTTTATTTTATAGGTTCCACAACAATTTGTATTGTTTGGAAAACATATGAGTATATAATAGCTTTAAAGTGATTGGTTTCCAAAAGTATGTCATGAAGATTGTTGTTTGAAAAGAGCTGGAGATTTAATAAAATATTTTCTAATCAAACCATGTAGTTTGCTTTTAGGGTATTGTAAAGGTAATTAAACTTTAGGGGCCCCTGAGATTGCATTGAACTCAAACCAGTTATATTGATTCATTTACCAATTTTAAATTAATAAGCCAGAGTTTTTTGTGTCTTGATTAAACTCATTATGTAAGAATTTGAAGCTTCACAGCTGTAACTATTACACCCTTTACTCGTGCACCAGAGGAAACTTGCAATTTTTTTGCAGAGCTACAGTGCATCCAGAAAGTATGCACATTGCTACACTTTTTCCACAATTTGTGTTACAACATTATTCAAAATTGCAAAAAATCTAAACTCTACACACACAAATACTGCATTGACACTGTGGAAAAAAGGTTTTAGAGATTTTAGCAAATTCATTAAAAATAGAAAACCAAGAAATCACATTTACACAAGTATTTGCCATGACGCTCAAAACTGAGCAGTTTCCACTGATCATCCTTGAGATATCTCTACACCTTAAATGGAGTCCACTTGTGGAAAATTCAGTTGATTGGGCTAGATTTGGAAAAGCACATAAGGTCTACATAAGGTAAAACAGTTGACAGTGCAGGTCAAAGGTCAAACACCAAAAATGAAATCAAAGAAATTGTCTGCAGACCTCTGAGACAGGGTTGTCTGGAAGCATGAATCTGGGAAAGGGAATTAAAATATTCTGCTGATTTGGAGGTCCCAATGAGCTCAGTTGAATCTCATTGAACATCTCTGGAAAGATTTGTTCTCCATCCAATATGATGAAACTTGAAAATCAAGGATAGGTGTGCTAAGCTTGTGGCATCATAAAAGACTTGAGACTGTAACTACTGCTAAAGGTGGATCAAGGTGTAGGCTGTTGCTTAAATGTGATTCTTAGGTTTCCCATTTTAATGCATTTGCAAAAATCTCAAACTTTTCTCCACATTGCCATAATGAGGTATTTTTGTATGAAATTTCCAAGAAAGATATGAATCTAATACAATTTAGAATAAATATGTAGCATAACAACATGTGTTAAAAGTGAAGTGCTGCGAATACTTTCCAGATGCACAGGACTTCCTGACAATGTGTCGCACACTATTTTTGTTGTTGTGTCTAACTACTTCACGGCCTTACACGAAGAGAAAAAAAGCATAGTCATTTGAATGAAAGGTTAAAATAAACTTTATCTACTATGATTTTAGATCCACTATGTCGCCGATTAATTTGCATAAGGGTTACTGCGCAGCTTGCTTCCGGGCTGAAGGCTGTTTTTCCCCTGCTCAACACCGGCTCTTCGTCCACAAACACCGGCCGGTAAACTGCTGTTCACACCCCCTTTTCTTTTCCTCCCACACTGCTTGCGTAAAAAAAAGACGTGATTGACACGAGCAAAACAACCAATCAGCGGCAGTCTCGATGTGGACGCGTGCCAAAGTGACATGTTTATGTACGAGTCGGACCAATGGGAGCTCAGATGAGGGGGCGTGGCATTGGTTTGGAGGAAAGAGGCAAAACAATCTTTTTATCCTCCTAACCGGGCGGCTTTTTGGATATCCTGGGCTGCGGCGGTGACGGCAGCGGTAGAAAAAAAAAAACTTCACATGTAGACTAGAATAGAAGTTAGGATTCAGATAGCTCCTATCAAACTGCGACAATCCCGATAAATGTATCTAATTCCCGCAATTTGCACTAAAACCCTACAGAAAGCCGACATTCTTCCTTAAGTCTCCACTCTCCTTGACTAAATATGGAGTCCAAATGCATTTTGGAAAAGTCGTCGGTCGGGACAAGCGTCGGCGGTGTCGTGGACTTCAATTACCGGCCGGGTCGCTACAACAGCCGGGTCCCAGCGGTGGCAAAAAGCAGCTTCACACCGGGGCCCATCTTTTACAAATGCGTAACGGACGGAGGCTCGACGGCGGCGGTTAAAAACGAGCGAACTTCGTCCGCCGGTAGCGGGCACTCACCGGGCGTTGGGATATTACAAAACGTGGAAAAAGTGAGTTCTTTCTCTAAGCCTTCAAAGTCACACGTGTATACCCACGTAAGCCACGCAGATATCACAGAGTCAGACGGGGTTAACATGAGGGTATAGTTTGACATATGCCGCTGATGGCTTGTAACGGTGACGACCATGATGCTCGCATGAGACGGCTACATTTGTTGGCTTGTTTTTACATGTTTTTTTATTGGATAAAGTGGGTTTTCTTAAAGGGCCAGTTTCACTAAAGAGTCAATTAAAGTGTTTATCTTGTGTTTTAACCGCTTTAAATGGCTGCTTATTCTGTGAGCAAAGTTTACAGCAAAAAGGGGGGCAGGGATTCTAAACTACATGATTTGCCCCCTCCCCTCCCCCATGACTTAAGGGTGGAGCTACTACGTGAACTTCCTGGCTGCGCAGGCGCGGAGCCTTCACGAATACTCTTCAAAATACACATTTGATTTATATGATTATTATTATGTTTTTTATTTCTTTATATTTCCCTTTGCTTCTGCTTTTTTATTTGCATCACGTTTGGATTTAAATCACATTTTCAGCCATTAGCTGCTTTCTGGAAAGAACGAAATAAATACATGTTTTTTAGCAGTGTAGAATAAATTCATTTTATTAATGTATCAGTCAGGTTGTTATGGAGGTAAGACCGTTGCCTTGCGAGTGTTTATGTCAGTGGCTCCTACTGGGGGCGGGCCCCCTGGAGGTATATGGTTACTGTAGGAGGGGGTGGGGAAGAGCCACAGACTGATGATGGCTGGAGGGGGATATTAAACGAAACTGGGTTAAATCAATATGATTTATTCTATGACGTGACCATTTTCATATACCATATGCTGAGCTTGATTTTCTGTGCTAAAATCTATCTACCTAAAACACACACAGTTCCATCACAGTTAATGATTGATTGGGAGGGGGGAAAATGAGCAAGCTACAGTACTGTTAGGGGTGGAGTGAACTTTTTATGGCTTTTGGAAGAGAAAGAGAGAGAGAGAAAGAAAGAGAGAGAGAGAAAGAGAGAGAGAGAGAAAGAGGGAGAGGAGGGGGGTGGCAGCCTGCCACAGGTTTGAAAACGTTGGTTTATATTAACATAGCTTTCTGGCATTAACTCAAAGGGACAGTTTATATTTTTTGAAGTGAGGTTCTGTGAAAATATTAGTGATAGCTCTACCCGTACTGTAGTAGAAAAAAGTGACTTGCAGTGAGTTTGTGAAAAAATGAAGAAATCTTCAGAGAGGCAAAATGCCAACAGCCTAGTGTCAGGCAGACCAAGTGTTTAGCTGCTTTGGGGATTTTGTAACAAGTCGAACTGAAAATTATTATCATTGGAAAATTGGGCCATAATAGCAGATATTAAGCACCAATATTTTCATGAGAGACAGTTGCTAGATTTGTGATTTTTCTCAGCCCAGCAGCATGCAAGTGACCATGCCACTGTTTTATTGACATCGCTTGCTATCTGTATAAATTCACCTAATCAGCTGTTCCACCTGATCAACATCCTCAGGAGATCTTGGGAAAACACAGGGATGTACAATTTTCAGTGCTGTTGTACAACTGACAAACAGTCAAAAAATCTATAATGTTACTCAATTCTTGGCAAACTTAGAATGATGAGTAACATGAGGCATATTTATACAGTTGGTAGTGTCAACTGGAAAAAACTGTGACAAACTTACCAGTAGTGTTTTGTGAAAGTCTCAACATATATTATCCAATAATTTAGCAGTGTCTCTTCAAGTAGCATTTATGGTTTATACTTGCTAGCATCAACTAAACAGGTTGAAATCTGTGATATGATATCCATTTACTACAGGTAGAGGAACTGTTTTTGATAATTACATTACGGAAACATCATTTCAGTATAACTGAACTGTCCATTTAAGCATTGTAGGTTTTGTGAATTCATTTTTTATGTAAAAAGGCAATTTTTTTCAGAGATTTATCTTCTGCAGTTAAGATACTGTAAAAAAAAACAGTTTTTAACAGTTTTAGCTCACTTAAATGAGAAACAGATCTTACCACCTTCCAATATATTTTTTAAAATAGTTTTTACTATCCCAAATACAGGTTATTAGTACTTCAACTACTTGGACTGATAAAGGGAAGTTCAGTTTGTTTCTGCTTCATTTTCCAGACAGCCGTCAGAGACCAAAAAGACATTGGTTCCACTGGGATCCTGAAGAGGGCCAGTCCTACCCTCTGCCTTGGCATGGGCAGGCAGTTGCCAGGCAGCTCCATAAGTTTGGACATCAGAAACCCAGGAAAAAAGGCAGAGCTGGCCAACAGCTTCAGGCCAGCACAGGGGCAGAATGTCCCACAGGCGGAGATACAACCCCTTCCCTCCTCCCACATCCCAGTCCCCAGAAACAGGTAGGAAAACTGAGGCCAGCAACAGTCGTGGACCTATTTATTTTTGGTTTTGTTTGTGGACCGCATCGTTTCACTTGTAGACAAAGCCCCATTTTGCTTTTTAGCACAAACACACTCCTTCTGCCAGCTCGTAGGATTCTGAAGCACAGAGGTATTTTGCTGTGGGTGGCTCTTGTGCCCGAGGGTAATTTGGCTGTGACTTTGTTGTCATAAAACCAATTGGCTCTGGCAGTTTGTGCATTCAGCTTCTGACTTGTGTTCATAAGGTCTTAAGAGAAGTGAAATACACCATCTGCCTATAACCGTCCAGTGGTTTTGGTCTGAATGGTGTGGGAGTGTACTGGTTAACTGACCGCATGTTTAGTGCTCCATCCAGAATAGTTTTGAAATACTATTCCTTTGGAGAGCCAGAGTTTGCAGTCAGAGCCAGAATTGCTCAATCTGCTTGACCGAAGGAGGGGAAAAGACAAGGAGGCAGGCTACTGATAAGTCAGTTTAACTGCTTTTGGGAAAGTTTTTTTATTAGTTCATAGTCCAAAGTCATCATATTGACTGTTTTAAGTTATAGGGTTAAAACAGTCCAGGGTCCAGTTGATGTGTTAGCTGCTGTCTTCTAGAATATGGGCAGATAAACTTTATCGTTTCTGCTTGTATGTGCTGGCATTGTTGTTTGCCTCCGTTTCAGCTGTTTCACTTCATTTTCCAATACAGTTGTATCCACAGCCTTCTCAGTGTAAGCTACACACATGCAGACTGTTGTCTGAAAAACAAACAGAACGAGCCCACAGCGATAAGCTTAATGCACTGATAAGTGATTATGTAATATGAAAGAGGACTGGGAGTGGTTATCGGTTTAGCTTTAAAGCTTTTAACCTTTTTCTTTACTCAACTATTGGTTGCTCTTTGTGTCAAGTCCCTACCTGTTTGTCAGATGACTCTTGGAGATTATTAAAATGCCTGGAGGGCGTACAGTGCAAAAACTAAACAACTTGATATTTTTTCCTGATTGTCTGTGAGCTCAGTGTATTAGATATATTCCAAAGTAGCTTAAACCTGATTGCTGCTGCACTGAACAAACATAATATTTCAGAAAGGGTGTGAATGGTTAAGGGGGTTTCAACACCACACGCATTTACTTCCATCTCGACAACTGAATTTCACGTGTCAGTGATCATTTATACTATGTTGTGAGTGAAAGTCTCTTGGGAGCCTGCAAGACTGAGTCTACTTTTAAATCAGAACAAACTGCTTGAATTCAACACAGTGCATATGAGATGGCCAAGAAAGCATCTATTTTTGTTTCTTACGTACACATGCTGACCAGATGTAAAGCTTCAGCACAATCATAGCAATCCCACTGAGCACACTGCTACCACATTAACAAATTCAGCGTTGACAGTATTCAGACTGTAAGAGAGATTGCATAACATTATATAACAGTGTGGTCATAAAAGTGAAGTCTGTTTGTTGCACTGTTAACCTTTTCTAATAGTGCAGTGAGTTTGCCAGACTAAGATTTGTGTTTGTTTTGCGTTCGGTGTCAAGGAACTATGTTTTTTTTACAATTAAATAATCTCATAGTGATGATTCATACCTCTCTTCCCTAAGTTGCTTCTAATCAAAACCTATTAAGTTTGTTATAAACTGGATACGTTTTCATTGATTCTGTTAGTTTATCTTTAAGTCTTCTTAAATTACTGAAAAGAATGACGGTCCGGAAACGGATGAATGTGTCTAACACCTGTCAAACACTAGGACATCTCTTCCTGCCAACTGAACAATGCATTTATTTTGAATTTCTGTTTAATTTAGCATGAACTTAAATAAGTTTTTGTCCTTGATACCAGTGATTGAAGAAAAAACTATTTTGATGCTACTTTATCCCAATATTGCAATAAAATGAATTCCCTGAAAATGCTTCAAAACTCAGTAGTTTGAAGGTACGTATACTAACACATTTGATTTCATAATAAGACAAGATCTACTGTGATTATGTTTTTCTTCACTTTTGAAGAAAAACATAAGAAAGTTGAAGACAGTTTGAAACTTTTTGATGAGGCAAACCACAGTAGTTTACAGAACCAAAATAATTAAAAAAAAAGAAAAAAACACAGAGGTATTTTGCTGTGAGTGGCACAGCAAAATACCTCTGCAATTTACAAAAAATGCGTAAATTGCGGAAACCTGATATCGATCATTTAAAACGGTTTTATTTGTACATCCTATATATTGGAAATGAGCAAAAGTTTGTCAACAAAATAGCAGCTTGTTTTAAAAACTAGTCAATTCATTTAAAGGTATTACTTTGGATTTGGTGTATCGGGTGAATAAAATGTACCTTAAATTGACCAAGACCTCATTTAATTCTGGCTCTGTTAACCTGATGAGTATGTGGTATTGATCGCAATTTACTGGATGATACAAATTTCTGGTTTTGTTAGAAATGTGACCTGATTCGGATGTTGTGGTCTAAGAACTGTATGGGAAACATGAAACATTTATTTTTTTTATTTTTTTATTGAGAAATCATTTTTAAATCCAACAGAAAATGATAGAAAAAAATTGTATCATCCCCCATATATTCATCATATTACTGATAAATATGTGGGGGATGATACAATATTTCATCAGTAATATTCATCATATTACTGATGAATATATGGGGGAAAAAGTACTTCCCAAAAATCAGAGTTTGAAAAATTTCACCTAAAGAAAAAAAATATTTGATAGTAACGATATGGAGGGGTTGCATGGAATATCGATTCTGTTAAGTTTTCAAGCTTCTGCGTTTAATGGGTGTAACCAGGAGTGCGTTTGCTGCACTCTGCACTGTGCTTCAGATAACGTCAACAAAACCATTCATCTTCATTTGTTACACAACAGCTTAGTTAATACTATTTCTATGTCACAGGATTATGTGTGCTTAAGGAGACTTTTTGCTGGAAAGACATGGCTCGCCCCTCTGTGTGTTTTGTATTGGTTCACTTTTCTGTATTTTGTATCTTGTGCAAAATTCTTCACTTTCACGGTTTGTCTTGTTGGTGTGCAAACCCTGCAAAGTAGGTCACTATCCCTTCGACAAGTCTGGGCAAAAATCCTCGCAGGATGAGAGAGAGAGCCAATTCACCCACTCACATGTGTGCTTATTCGATTAACAAAACTAAAACCCCTTGAAACATCTTTCAAAACTCCCACCCGTTTTGTCAACTGCACCCCCTCCTCAGGGAGTCCTGTGTCTGATTAAGTCTTTCTTGCACTCACACCCTAAAGCAAAGTGTGTTCGACCTGTCAATTCTCATCAGCATGGGATCCAGTACCATGATATTGAACTGAGACTAGTTGAAATGAGCAAGAAAAAATAAAAACAGTAAGGCCTGATGAGATCAACAGGGGAGGGTTTTTTTTATTTTGATGAGAAGAGTTTGTCTCTCTTATCTGTCCTTGGTTAGGTACACGGTCAGCTAGCATGAATGGAAAACACTGAGTTGGCATAAACAGGACACCAAAGCAACCGGCAGTGAAGGGAGGGGGCAGTGGATAGGATCTGTGGTGTATCTATTCTATATTTACTGATACTCTGTTTGGATAAAAGTCAATGGGACTTTTTGGGCAGGAGGGAGTGAAGTTCACCTCTCAAATTCACCTGGCCATGACCATTGGACCTACCAATTCTCCCCTCCCAGACGAGACCTTTCAGCTGGTTGTTGAAGGTCAGAGTCGCTGAAACAGCGCCCCACCCCCCAACCTAGTCTGGGATGACTAACCCACATTCAAACCCCTGACATTGCCTCCTGAGAAAGACAATCCACTGCTTTTTAGTTGACTGCATTCTTACATTTCAGTAGTTTGAACTTGCCAGTGTTATCTTTAGTTTTAAAAGAATTCCTTTTGAGCCTGATGATCCGTTTTCACATGTCACGTCAGCCTCTTTTCCCCTCTCTGTCTCCCACACCGCAAGAGGTTGAAGCTTTTGCACTGACAGGCAAGGGTCAAAGGTCACACCTCAATGAAAGGAGTTATGTAGGAGGGGCGGGCCTAGATCGGGACGCAAACAGGCATCTGGCACGTCTGGTAGGTCAACCTCAAGATCTGGGTCGCAGAGCTGCGCCGGCAATTTAAAACCACAGATGATAAGTGACAGCTCATCATTTAACACTGCAGCTTTATTATCTCCAGATTGAGAGGAGGGTGGACAAATGAGAAGCTTGTATGTAGTACATATTTTGACAATATAGTATCATGTTTGTGGCTCAACAACCACTAAATAAAGTGACTGATAGGAGTTCAATTTAAATGATTGTATTTAAAAAGCACCAGTTCACAACAAATACTTACTCAGATCAGTTCTACCACATAAACATACTTTACTTTCAACTCAATCCTAGTTATAATACAGTGCAGTCAGTCAGTTTTTAGTGCAAGATGGCTGCTCATCCTTAGTAAGCATGTAGCATTAACAGGCAAGCAAATTTGTACTTGTTTTACTGCGTGCGAGCACAGTCATCAAATTAGTAAAGGGCTGGGTTTTTTTTTTTTTTTAGCAAATTGATGTAAATAAGGAAAATGCTAGGTCCAATTCAGCTTGTTTTGTTGCAAAAGTATGTTTATATGGAGTAAATCTAACCTTTATATAACCTATGAAACTGTACATTTGTGTAAATCAATGCTTCAGACCTGTGCATCTTTTCTTTAGTGCAGCATCTCTTAAGGACCAAAAGAAGGAGAGGGACCTCCTTTTTTGAACAGTTCCTGCAGTAAAATGTTTTATCTCTTGCTCACCCACACTAATAGTCACACACATAAGGCCTCCTGTTCTGCCACAGCAGCATTTAGAAACAGCTCAGTCAACTGTCATTCCTTCTTCTCAGTAGATCTTTCTGTCCCTCTACCCAACAAAGTCTCCATACCAACCAGCAGCTGTTGTGCTGCTGGTTCAGCTGCATCTAATTTTTTGCCTTCTCTCAACTTTATAGTATTTTTCACACAATTGTTGTCATTCTTTCATCAGCTCTGGTTTCCTATGGCTGACATGCATGCAAACAATAAAAATAGGTTTAACTTGTGTTTTTTTTCCCCCTGTTGCACGTTATTTGTAAAAATGAACAAAATTGTTTAACACTTTTCATCTGCCTTTTATAACAATACATCAAACTTTGTTTCTCTTGCCCTCTTTTTTTCTAAAAGGCAGCGTAAATCCTCGTGAAAGCCAGAGAAGATGAAGCGCAGTATCTCATCTTCCTCTTTTAGCTGTTAGAAAGTTTTTTTTAATTCTTCATTAAATTTACAGTGAGGATAACAACTGTACTTCCTGGAAACTATGAGATGGGAGCTCCTCTGCATCAATGTATTATTGTTTTCTATCTAACCGTCGATATTAAAATTCATATGTAAATTAAAACATCTGCGTTATTTCCACTGTACTTCTCAGTACAATAGTCAGAGACAAAGGTAAGAAGTGAAAGAATGTAGGAAGATCCAAAAAGAAATATGCAAACTAGGGAGCAAAAATAACTTGCGTTAATCATTGCTTTTGATGTTGAGGGTCGGAGACTGCAGCATAAATAAAGTTTAGAGTAACGGGAGGGACATACTAAAAATATGTGTGATACAACCTGAAACATGCCCACGCTCAGATATGCACTCATGTCTTTATGGAGAATATTGCAATATTCATCTGCATAAAAAGCTAAAATTTGCTACTTTACAGCTTTATAGCAAATATAGGGTAATTTTAATGGCGCCATGAATCTCTTTCCTCTGCTGTCTGTCATGTAAAAATAAGTTTGAAGGACTAAAGGTTAACGCGTAACGCTCAGTTACCTTTTTTTCCTTTTTGCATGAGGTGACTGGTATTATGTCCCATATGAGCTTGTAATTTAGACACTGTCCTGTTTTATTTTGTAGATTTGAGCAATTAATTCATTTAATTCATGTCTCCTCAAATATGTCAGCTATACCGGTACCTCACTAAAGCAGCGTTTAGGAAGAGAAAGATTCACTGTAGAGGTTTCTTTCTACAGGATGAGAAACTTCAGCTGTCCGTGACCTCAGTTCCACCTGAAGGATTATTGACATTGCTGTCTTTTGCCTTATTGCGGAAGAGAGCATTAGTGAACTTCTGCCATTTCAATCGATTTTGTGGTGTAAAGTTAAACATTGTGGACAGTGATTTGTCAAAATGCCAGGGCCTCAGAGGGAGTAAGTAAATCAAATAGTGAAGAAACAACTCAAGGGGAGTGTGTAGATTAAATCTCTTCTCTTGTGCTTGAAATAACTTCACCAATATTCCACTTTGAAGATTAAAGTTTAAATCAACATATTTAAAAAAATACAAACATGCCACACCCAAGCTGTGAAAACCAGTAAGCCCAGTTTCTTTTAAGCTCCTTGAATCCCCCCTTGCTTTGTGGAAGTTTCTTCAAGTGTGTGTTTAGACATGCACATCTTAACAATAGGGCTTTGTTGGATGGGATAATGAATTATACCCGTGTCCTCTGACAACTAGTGCTGACAGATGGGCAATGAGTATAAATGAAAACGGTTGTGTATTTTCCAATTTTAACTGACATTACACATCAGAAGCACAATGCTAGGATAGCAATTTATGCACACAGTGACATAGTTGGGCTTCATTATCACATATCTGCTAGTGTTGCTGTTGTCTTCTAAACTCCTGGCCATTGCATCATTGGAGTGTGCTTGTTATGTACTGCTGAACCACCCCAGCAGCTCACCTGTTATTATATGGGACCTGACACATTTGTATGGTTCTTCAAAACATTTCAGTCTAGATTGTGAATGAGGTGGCTAAATCCAGTTTTAGTTTAAGGGGTTTACCAAAAATATAGCAAGAGTGGGTTGAACATTTTTTTCAAATGCTTTATAGGTCTTTTCCATAAAAAGAACCCTCAATCTTCAACTGGTTTAAATCGGGTGACTTCAGACTTGAGAGCCGACGCCTGTTTTTATCAGTTTGGGGAACCAAATAAGTGTTGTTAACTGTGGGTATTCTACAACATAGTAGAAAGTGTTGTAGCAAGATGGCAGAGCTAGCTGAGGTGTGCATATCAGTTCTTTGTTCACATATCTTCCTTTAGTTTAACAATTCAGACATTTCAGCTGATCACCAATACAGCGTTTACGCTTAATGTAGATGGCCTAGCTCTGCTTTACAGCGCTACAGTCAGATCAAAATAAAATCAGCTGCTTGGTTTCCTCAACAGATGAGTGCACATTCTTCATTCCTATTATTATTATTTTTGGTTATTTCTTTGTTCAGTTGACCAGGCTTTTTCTCCAGGTGTTGACCAGTGCGTGAGTGATGTAATGGTTCACATAGAAAAATCAGCTGAACCATAATTAGCGTTGTGAAACCTCTTTTTTTGCTGTAAAAACACAGGCCAATGATTCAAAAATTAATTTGAGAACCACAATGGCCTCTGAACTGTGTAAATGTGGAAAAGTCCTAACATTTTAAAGTAAAAGGTCTTAAAAGTATTAATATTTGATTAATTTAAATTAAAATAAATGTTAAATGCCAGAAGAAAACAAACAAAAAATAAAAACGACACTGATGTTCAGTTGAAAATGAAGATCTTGGAATTGTGATGGATATGCTGTTTTTGAAAGTTGGATAAAATGCTTACTACTCGTACACAACATTTGTGTTCTGGGGCTGTGAGCTCTGACTGGAATGTATATTTATACATATAATATTCCAGGTTTTTAATCTCAGAGAGGGGACATTTATGTTAGTACACGAGGGAGTCCAGAAAAAGGGGGGAATATCTTAAAACATTTCTATGTGTCCCAGAGTTAAAAAAAAAAATACCTTTAAATGTCTGTTTAAAAACTCTGTAAGAATCTATTTATTGGTTCTGGGGTATTTGTGGAGAACACCTCAACCAAAAGTCAAGATGTCAATATGCAGACAACAAATTAGATCTCTAACCAAGATAAAAACCACTTTTATCACGGCTTCAAAAAAAAAGGAGGCCTGCACAGTTCAGATTTTTCACTCCTCTTACTTTTAGTTCATGCTCTTCTAACTTACAGGCTAGGACTTAGATCTAAAAGAGTTTACGTACATCGTACTACCAACAAACTAAGCGTGTTGTTGGTTTCTTTGTGTATTATGTGTTTGTGTTTGACAATTCAAAAACATTATTTTTTTCTTTGGTGATATGATGTATGATGGCATTTTCTTTACCAATATTTCCTAGACTAAGATGATAAACTTCCTAAATCTGCTTTTGTTTGTCCATTTTGTGATTCTGAAACAATGGTGGTTAAACCATTTTTAATAAATGTGTTTGTGGTAAATCAAATTGCTTCATTTGAAACTTTATGGTCGATTAAAAATAAACACAATACAAAAACTGCACAATAGTTCAATTATTTATATGTCCCGTATATGTTTTAGATGAGCAACACTATGAAACAACCTGGACTCTGATTATTGCCTTGATAAGTTAGAGTGGTTTGTTACTTGGAGAGTTCAAGCGGTTGTGCTCAAGCCCAACATAAACACAAATTATGTTGGGTTTGAGCACAAACATGCCACTACATGGAGCCAAACGTGTGAAGCTTTTCTCTCGGATGCAAATAAGTGTCCAAATAACCTCTAGAAGTCTCAGCTCTTCTGTGGTGAAGCAACACTGAGAGGTTTTACATACTGTATACTCAAACTGTTTCCTCATCAGCTGTTTTTCCACCCACAGTGGGCTTTAATACAAAACTCTAAAAGTCTATTGTTTTGCTTTGATGGAGCAATAAACACTGTTGTAGTGATTCCTAGTTTAGAAGAATTGAATGAAGTCTCTCTTGTTTGTAATTTGGAATCAGAGCGGAAGAAAGATTATCCAGTAAGATGTTCAGCTGCTTCAGTTTTTCCTCGCTCTTGCTCAATCTGCTCCAATCCGGTTTGAACCAAGAATCAACACCGCGGTCTGAGTTGGTTGGATTTACACTATGTTTTACTCACCATAATTGCACCATAAGGAAAAGATGGAAAGAATGAGGCTGGGAGAGACCGGAGTAAGGAAATATCTCCAAAGTTTTTGGACACTCACAGAAAGAAATAGATATATCATCCTTGAATGTGAACCATTAAATTATGTTTTTTATTTGACATTCAAAGCTTAGCTTGATTGGCCTCAGTAAATTACTGAATGAGGAACTGGCAATTTCTCCAGGTAAACCCCATCCCAGTGACCGCTGCAGATGCCCCCCCCATGCCCTCACACCCCGGTGACCCTGCAGGGATTAGCGGATACCTACGAGATTACGTCTTGTGAACAGTTCAGTGTATTCACAAATAGAGTAAAGATGTCTGGAATTATTCATGGTTAAGAAGTTCAGTGTTGAGTTAATGAAGATCATTGCTAGACAAATTTTATCAATACATTTGAGAAAGGGGAGTTGCCAGGGCAGCTTTTCTTTTTTTTTTACTTACAAAAAAGCATTTTGATTCTTTTTAATTTAAATAAAATTTTTAAATTAAAATGCATTTACCTTGTATGTTTAAGTCTGAGAGAGTAGATATTTGGCAGGGGAAAAACAAACCTGACTGTTCAACAGACAGGACTCTTCAGCCATTTACAAGACATGACTTTTTCTCTGGGCCAGAGCTGAGCCTGGCAAGCTCTCCCATCTGGCTGTCAGTTGGAATTTGGCTGCATGAAAATCCACAAATGTTGCATAGGGACTCACCAGTTGTGTCTGGCTTGCAATTATTCTTTTCCATTTTTATGAAAGTAAGTAGCCATGTTTCAGCTTTTCTTACAACGAAGAACAAAGAATATGTTCATAAACAATGGGTTGTGTTGCCCTCCCAGTCATTTACAAGCAAATTTCTACCTCTCGGCTACAGTCTGCAAGGATTATGCTCATTTTATGATCATTGTGTTTTTAGTTTTCCATAATATCCTCTTATTGCTTCCATTCATCTTAATAACTGTCTCTTTATTGGCACAGAGGGTAGAAATTGAGAACCTATTGCTTTATGTATTGCGAACAATCAAAATGTTCAGTGCAACATTGATCCAGCAATAAGTTACATTAGTTTTTGGGACTGGTCTTTATAAGTTGCTACTTACTGGAATAAGGAGTAACCATGGCTTGATCTTCTTATAGAAATTATGTCACATGTAAAAAAAAAAAATCAATAAATGAAAAAAGTCAAATAAACAGTTATGTATATCTTAATGTTTTAAAAAGTTAGCATTAGTTATATATGAATGAGGGAGTGCTATAAGCTGAATTTTTAAAAACTTTTTTGTACTGCATTTTACTGCATTGACTAGACTAAACCAGAAACTTGGTACAAAAAAATGTGATAAATGTTAGTTTAGTTGAATAAAAAATAAAATAGCATAAACTTTGGTCATTTAAAATCCATGCCAATATCAAAAATAATCAGGTGCAATACAGGTAATCAATCACCTGAAATGTTTATCCATCTATATGTCGTGTAAATCCAGTCTCTTCTCTACGGTGGCCGAGAGGTGCAAAGCAATACGACATTAAGAAAACACTTCGACATTAAGAAAACACTACGACATTAAGAAAACACTACGACATTAAGAAAACACTACGACATTAAGGAAACACTACGAC